>OMKZ01029562.1:0-10756 GCA_900302535.1 Neoniphon sammara
TTTTAATCCCGTCAACCTGACGTCTCCTGCATTTGGGTCCACCTGCTTGCCATTCCCTGACATCTTGAGATGTTCAGAAAAAAATATGACAGCTTTATTCCAGATAGTGTTGCTGTAACAACTGGTCAAAAGTAAAACTTTAAAAACTTACATGACATTTGTGTGCACAAATCCAGTCTTGTTCTATAAATTTGCATGTTGAATATGAGGCAAAATATATTTAAAGCTTCAATACGCAGCTTTTTATATCATCATTAAAATAGGAATGTGTGGCTATTAAGATGAGGCTATCAGCCTGAGTCTGTGGCAGGATGGGAAAAACAGATCCAAAAGAGTTTTAGGCTCAGGGTGACGATTGACTGTGACCACGTGTGGTTATTATTTTTAGGCAAGCAGTTTAAAATTCCATATGAGCCATATGTCAAATACATATGAATGCATGAGCCAATTTTGCCCACAAGGTGATGCTAAAATGCCAAGTTAAGGATTACACTGTCTGTGTAGGTCTGCTCACATAAATTCTTAGAAAATATGTGCTTTTTAACCAAAAAAATCCCAGAAAAAAAATCTTATAAGACCATAAAGTAAGCCACTCAGACCCAAAAAGTATATTTGGTGTTGCCTATGATTAATTTATTATTTTTGTCATATTTAAAGACCTAGGAAACTGGAATTAAATAACCTTTATTCCCCCTGATGTCACAGCTTTTTTTTTTTTTTTTTTTTTTTTAAGAAACTGACCAAGGTTTTAAAAACTACGGAGGCCATTTAATTACCAGATCCTTTATTTGGGTATATGACACTTAGAGGCCTCACATGTTAACAACTGCTCACTGGTATTCTTGAAAGTAAAACATAAAAAAAGATTGACTGACAGTTTGTACTCCATAAGTTGCTACAAAGTGAGCCGTGCACCGCTGCTGCTCAAAGACTCATGGAGGCGCAGGACAAATATGTACCAACCTGATGAACCAGAGGACAGAGTCTGAACATGCACACCCACTACTGCAAAATCCACACTCCATGTAATCTGAGTAAATGGAGAGTCTCCCATGTCAGGAAAGGGTCTGGTTTTCACATGTACTATCAGCTATCACATGTACTACTATGGTTGGGTAAGGTTCATTTTATAAGGTTTGCTAGTAAAATATTGAGTAACTTTGCAAACTAATATTGTTGCACCTTAGTACATTTGTACATCTGTGCTGGTTAACTCCAGCTATAGCAGGAACAGTCCCAGGAGAATAAAGAAACATCTAACCAGCAGTTGACTGATAGCATAGAAAGGGGAAAGAAAGGGGTGATTACTGCATGCAGTACATAATGAAAGGAGAGGGTTTGATTTGTTCTCCAGGCCTGTGATCATGCAAAACTGAGATGGCGTTTCTCGGGAAATCATCCAGTTACATGAGGAGGCATTTTTCTTCATATGAGTTAACATTTCAAACCTTGGTGGTCTTTATCAAATCCCTAAAGGTAACAAAACAACACAACTGAAGACAGATTACAGTTTTCACTTTCTTGTGACTTTAAGACATACTTGCTTTCTTAGGTCAAGTTACTACAGGCTACATCTTCTAACTCAAACAAAATGTTGTCTAATATTCCTATAGTCACTTATAACGTTTATGATACTCAGTAGTGAGTTTATAGTGACCTTACTGCACTTTATAGTATCCTGTGGTATCTCTGTAATATTACAGAGGCTTACATTGTGTCTGTAGCACTCAGTAGTGACTTATAATGACCATATTATACCTTCATAGTATTTATTGATCTCCTAGTATCACTATGATGTTCCTATGGGATATTGCATACTGCTTATGCTTATTCCTCCTAAAATAAATCATAGTGCAGTATTGTGTGAAGTTCTTGGGTATCACGCAGTACATTCCTCATGTATTTCTTTTAGTAAGGGAAGTTGCATCTTGAAACTCATGCTACAGAATCCACATCTCACTTTTACCATGTCAATGTTCTTCCAGACAGCTGTCAAAATATCTCCCTTCCTGGGTATTATTACTAGATTTCGGCTTCATGCGTGCCGCTGCTGACAAGACTTCGGGCCTTCAGAGTGACTGTGTGTGAGAGCAGCACTGGACCTGTAATTTTCCATCTGATCTTCTTTATGTAACTCCTTACCAGGCCTACCATTGCTTTAAGCAGCCTATAATCACACTTGATCACTAAATCGGCTGTGGTCAAGGATCTGTTTTTACTGCATTTGAGGAACCCAAGTCATCACGCGTTCTGCTGCTGAACACAGAAATACACGCAAACTTCAAACCCATCAACCTCAACAGTAAATGATGCAATGCAATCACTTGCAGCCTAACAATGTTCTAGGGCAGATTCAAGCTTCCACCTTTTGACCGAAAGTAAACTTGAAAATGCTGACAGGCTGTTATGAGTTTCCACAGCTTCTGTCAAATGCAATTCTGTTCTGGCCTCTTTGCCCCAGAAGGTGGCGTGGTCGCCCATGATACACTCACGGCTATTCTACATGATGAAAATAGTCCTAAAATGCACGTTTTTCTCCCAGTTATAACTCTTATCTCACCAAACCCAAACGCATTGCATATTAAATGAGAGATGGTGGACTTTTCTTCTGTTAGAAAATCTCAGCCACTTCTGACTTTGAATTGCAGCCACGCTGCTAAGGGTAACTTTTTTTTTTTTTTTTTTTTTTTTAAATAGATACAATTACCTACATCACATTGGCATAGTGCAGACACAGAAATTACATATTTAAGCCATGGAGATTATGTCTCTCAGTAAGAACAAGACTATCTCGCCATGTAGCCTAAGAGCTTGGTGTTTGGCACATGGCCCGACTGGGTGGAGCGTCGCTGCGCTGCTGCTGTTTTGCGGTCTGTTTTCTCAGCCTCACACCAGTGCTTATGCAGCGATCGCAGGGGGAAGAGCCTCTGACATGAACCGGTGAATTATCGGTGGATTTTACACTTTATTTTCCCGCACGACCACTGGACCGGTGCCCCATCATTTCCAAGGCCCATTTTATTTGCGCTCCATCTGCAGGGAGAGGTTGTGTTTGTTTTTTTGGAGAGCTGGGGAGACCGAAAGGACTTAAAGGCAGGGAGACGGCTGACTGAATCAGTGAAGGAGACAGCAAAGGATTGGGTTTGTGATCGGCTTCCATACTGTCCTTCACAGCGCCGACACTGTCCTGAAGCTGTCCGAGGAGTTTAAGGAGGGTTGTATGTCCTGGTGTCGCCAAATGGACGTGAGTGTGTGAGGAGAATGCTAATGAACGACGCGCTGCGTCCTGACCAGGCGCACAGTGCCACTCGCTGCTGCTGAGGGCCACGGCGGAGGTGATCACCCATTCAAAACGCACCAGGGCCTGTGCATTACTTCAGACTCCACCCGAGGCATTTTGTCGTTTCATCCCACGAATTAATGACCAAAAATCTGAGCATCTGAGGTGTGTATTTTCCGACGGGACTTGAAGGGGGGGTGGACATCCCTTCCACCAGCTGTTGAGAAAATGGGAAACAGTTTCTCCAACATCTCCGCCTTCCAGTCTCTTCACATTGTGATGCTGGGTTTGGACTCTGCTGGTAAAACCACTGTTCTTTACAGGCTCAAATTCAATGAATTTGTCAACACCGTGCCAACCATTGGATTCAACACTGAGAAGATCAAGCTGAGTAATGGCACTGCTAAGGGCATCAGCTGCCACTTTTGGGATGTGGGGGGCCAGGAGAAGCTGAGGCCCCTGTGGAAGTCCTACAGCCGTTGCACGGATGGGATCATCTACGTCGTGGACTCAGTGGATGTTGACAGGCTAGAGGAGGCCAAGACTGAACTGCATAAAGTCACCAAATTCGCTGAGAACCAGGGCACGCCGCTCCTGGTGATAGCCAACAAGCAGGACCTGCCCAAGTCTCTACCAGTGGCAGACATTGAGAAACAGTTGGCTCTTCATGAACTTACCCCATCCACCACCTACCATGTCCAGCCTGCATGTGCCATAATAGGCGAGGGACTTCATGAGGGTATGGACAAACTCTATGAAATGATAGTCAAAAGGAGAAAATCTCTAAAGCAAAAGAAGAAGCGATAACAACCACCTATACAGGGTGTGTAGACAGTGTATTACACAGAATTACTGTAACTAAATGCTATTCGGGTATGCCAATGTTGCCCTAACAAGAGGTTTACTTTGCAGTGGTATTTTGTTTTTCCTTTCATTTGGGTTATTGTCAAATTAGTTCGACGCTGTGAACCCCTGCTGAATGATGCTTTTGCACGCAAGAGGGTGCCTCTGTGGGTGCAGAATACACACCAAGGTTAACCAAATAAAGAAAAGAAACTTGAAATGACTTTAGGACTCTTAGGAACTACAGCATTGAGAAAGATAAACGGGCTGGCCCGTTATTTGCTGCTCTACCATGGATTTTCAACATAGCTGGACATTTTACTTTGAAGAAGCTCCTCAGTACTTTTACAGACATTTGGATTTTTTTGTTTTGTTTTGTTTTGTTTTATCCACAAGGTCCTCAAGGAATACTCCTGTGGAAACATGTTTTATTTTGCACGTGGCTTAGGTCATTTTCACTTCTGCCCCCTGCTCTTCTGAAAAAGACTGATGGGAAGATTCGTCTGTAGTGTGAGTCTCTGAGTACGGCTGTCATGCAGATGATCACAAGGTTTTTGGAGCATTGAAGTAGCCTTTACTACATGTAGTGGACTAAGGATAGCATTGCCTGCAACATGTCCACTACTTTGCACTTTTCATATCCTAACAAAATAGTAGAGTACTACACTGTATAGAGGAGCAGATCCAGGTGGTTTATGTACTAAGAAGCCAAAATTGAAGTATTTTTTGAGTATTAAAAGATTTAAAAGACATGGGTTGTCATCATTCATTTACATGTGGTGGTGGTGGTAGGAGAATGTATTGGCATCAGAAGAGGATAATATAAACAGGTGGTAGGATAAGGACCTGTGAACTACTGGCCTGACCTCATTGATTTCTTTATCTAGCTACTCTCCCCTTGAGACTCACATAGGTGTGGACAAGACAGGGAATGTGGAGGTTTAAGGTTACAGGGTTCAAAGGTCTTGCGTAAGGTTAATGAGAATCAATTTACAAAAAAAAAACTCTCTCTATCTCTCTAATGTTTGACACCCCGTAGGCTTTTGGAGTGTACACATTCTGGTAGAAAGAGGCTTTATCGCAGATTTCCCTAAAGCTCACATTGTACTAGCCTGAGTCTGCTGTGTGAACATTTATAGCAAGCAGGAGCTCATTTGTGAAATTTATGGATCTGCAATGCGGTGTTGTGTTTTTGCACGGAGCCCACCCTTAAACTCCCATAATCTCACAACAAAAGTCACAGCTGGTAAGTTATTTACCAATGATAAATGCATTCATCCACTGACTGAGTGACTGACTGAGCTCTTGTTTTGAAGAAGCAGTGCAGTCGTCCCTGGGTATTATAATTAAATTGTTATGGCATCCTCAATATGCAGCTAAGGAGGGTAAAGTGTGAAGTAGACCACAACCTGCCAGGTGAAGCTTGCACAGTGACTAATATGTTAATGAGTGTTGTGTAATTGTTTTTTCTAGTTGTGTCATGTGAGTAAGTCCAACTAATATCATGAACTATACTTTGAGTTCCCACACATTTACAATAATTGAGAGCACAACTAGGCCCTGGTGTGCAAGGTGGGCTACAAGGCTTTGGCTCATTTAGAGTTCAAAAACAAGCGGAAACATTGGTTGCATACAAAACACATCTTATCCTGCAAAAATTGCAAAGGGACAATGTTTGCTACTCTTGCAATGCAAATCAAGAAAACCTGCCACCATTAATAAGTGTTGGGTAAAGTTATGTGTCCACAGTTGGTCCCTGTTTCTCATTGGCATGTTATGTATTAATTTTAACCTGTATTTATGCAGGTAAGATTTGCTGAGCAGATATATTCCTTTTCATCAACACTCTGCTTCCATTTAATGCAGGTCCAAACATTTACACCATTTCTCTAGACCATCTGGAAGACATGAAGTCACTTTCCCTGTACATTAAAAAAAAGAAAAAAGAAAGGAAAAAAAAAAGCTTTGAAGCTTTGACCCTCAGGCTACTGCTAAATGGGTGCTAGGTGGCCATCCATGCTTAGCTGTTATACTGTGTAAATGATGTTGATGGCTGAACAAAGTGGCAAAAGCAACCTGCACCTTACAGCATCAATAACTTGTCAAAATTTTTGCCAAGTTATTTTGAGTCATATTCTTATTCTTAAGAGTTATTACATTATTACAGTCAGTATTATCCAGTTTAAAATGTGTTACACCACTTATGAGGAAGGCTTAATAATCAGTGCAATAAAAAAAGTTGCAATAATGTGCAATAATGTAATGGTATTACATTATCTAGAAAGGTTTTACATTAACAGGTCTTATAATTCTGACCCATTTATAGGGATTTTTATTTTTACAGTTACTATATTATCCATCACATTACATTATCACTTGCCACAAACCTGGCTACACTTATGTGGCATTTTTGCTTTATGCTCAAGGAGAATGTCACTTACTGCTTCATACACTCAGTCAATTGTTGAGTCACCACATGCCAAAACTGATGATAATAATAATAATAATAATAATAATAATAATAATAATAATAATAATAAAAGTCTTATTTTAGCAAGTCCTGGGTTGTTGAGGCATCACCAAAGTGTAACCTGCTGTATGTTTCTCCAAATTAAAGTCTGTTTAAAGTCTGTTTGTTTAAAGGTGTTTGTCATAAGGTTGCAAAAACACTTGAAAAAAGAAGCCAGGCCCTCTTTTGTCATGACTACCTAGAGAAAAATCAAGGCTTTTAAAGTTTCAGACATGAAAGAAGAAAGAAGCTTCATTTTTTTTTTTCAAGTTTTAGCTTGTGTACAAAAAAATATCTGCAGTGATGTACAAGTTTGATGCTCTTGAGGAATATGTTCAGAAAAATAGAGAGAGACAGAGTGGGTTTTCCCCATGAAAAGGCTGCTTCTGTAAGGACAGATATTGCAGCACAACTGGAGAACAGAAAAAGCCCTGTCCTCTCAGGACTACCCATCGCTATGGCAACGGCACAGCAAACTGAGTCCAACCTCATGAATCCAGATCTCTCTTCCTTCAGGTGTCCACAATGTTTGCTCTGTGTTGAAAGTTGCACTTGAAAGTTTTACAAGAGTACGGCACAGACGATAAGATGCCTCCTCCTTTAGCACTGACATTTGTGTAATCATTTTGCATTGCACATAAATCATCAACATATATTAACAAGACAAACAGACAAACAGTTCTGTTATCTCTATCTGTCTATCAGAAAACACATTTCCTTAGCATTCTTCAGGTGTTATAAAAGCAAATGTTGAAATTTAAATGAACTGACTGTTGCTGTAATCATGAATGTGTTATATGAATTACAGATAGAGAGCAGCAAAACAGACATTTATTTATATGAAAATGCAATAGATTTTACTAAAAATAAGCCTAATTGCTGGCTTGATTTGAACTTTAGTTGATCATTATCTTTGCTTCCATTCCAGGTTTGTGTTTACTCTGTGTGTTTACGCCTAAATTCAGTTTTGGAAGACCGTAAAGGTCATTTGTCAGATGATGGATTTTACGCTCAGTTTAACAAATGTCTCTGTTAACGAGGAGGACGGTCAGAGGTGATGCCAGGAAACTCGATATCCATTCTTCTCCTCCCACTTAACTCATGTGTTAATGGCATCGTCTTTTCCTCCGTTTGACCCATTTTTCTCATTTTCTCTTTAACTTCTTAACTACACAAGACTGATGTTGGGAAAACATCTAAAGGTCACATCTGTACAACGGGGTTAGGCACATGATTGGCCTAGAAATGGTCTCCAAATACATGCTGTCTGACCTCCGGAGGTGATTGTCCTTGTTTATGTGGAGACGTCTGCTCAGGCTTTTACTGTCATCAGAATCCAGGTCTGTGGTGGCCAAAGACCATGGCATAAAATCCATTTTTTAAGTCAACTAACCACAAGTGGCTTGTGAATTTAAAAGCTCACAAGCAAATTTTATGCATTTGCAGCCCCAAGGTAATTTTAAAATAGAAAATATTGGTTTACTGTTATATTAGACTTACTTACCCAGTTTAAGTCCCAATTCACGATCACTGCTTCTCTTTGGCAGGAAGTCTCTCTTGACTTTGTGAGCGCGGGTCAGGAAGATATATAATTCATTGTCATAACCAAACTGCGTAATTGTTCAGTTTGGAAACAATGTAACAATTTTTGAACAGTTCAGGATTTAGGCTAATAGGGGAACTTTTTTCACCATGGACACAAAACAAACCTGTGTGTAGTAACATTTGTGTGTGCAGTTGAAGTATGTGTCCGCTGATTACAGTAATACAAACTGAGATAGTGTAAGGTACCACACTTTCTACTAAATAAACATTTGCATATTAGCTATATGGTATTATTAGCTGGCTGAAACAGATATTAAATACAAGATTGCTCACTATAAACGTGCACTTGCTCCCCCCGTCACAGAGAAAGCCACACCTCAGTGTATATGAATTAAAAACAGAGAATAGTAAATATTGGGTTAAACGGAGTGCTACACAATTGTTGAGATTGTGAAATGGCCCTTTAAAGCAAAGATGTACATTTTATTTATCAGTTCACAAAACCTGAACATCCCAAACAAAGGCCAGTGAAGTCTTAATATACCACTGATATCTGCTTAGATTGATCCATCTTTGGTCTAATTGTTCTCCATTCATCTGACAGACAAAAAGGCCAATTACAGGTTAGACTTTGATCATTTATGAGATCTTGACGTAAATATGGAGGAGACCATGGAATTTGCTATACATGAAACATTGTACAATCAATAGTGTCCCCAGGCTGAAGATCAGGGATGTAGTAAACAGTGAAGGCAGACATGGGAAGATATATTCCAATAACCTGACACAGAACAGTATTTGTTTTATCTTCATTTGCACTAAAATAGACAAGAGGAGGTGAATGAACCCCCACACTGACCCACTTCCTCGTGCCTATAACTCGTTTGGTGATTTAAGGATTTTCTAAACATTTGTGGAAAATGTTGAAGATGTTTTGTTTTGTTTGGTTTGGTTTGGTTTTTTATTTTTTTAATTAGTTGTTACAGTCTCTCTGTAGTTTGTGTGTTTCTTTTTAAAGGCTAACAATAATAATCAGGGAGGACAGAGTGCATATCAAGATTCAGAACAGACTTGAGGATGCACAATGCAGGCAGGTTCTTTATATGTTCTGTATTCCTTATAGCACTTTCTCATGACTTGCACTTGTCAGAATAAGAAGCCGTGTTGCTTTTATTCAAGCAAATACAGGCACAAATACAAACCAGGTACAGGAAGTAGCCTTGGTGTGATTGGTGCAGAGGTGTGTCAACAATTTACAGTGATAAAGAAGAACCAAGACGTGATAAAATGACTAAATAGGACCTCATTGTTCAAAAGAGAAATGAAATTTAGTATAAACAGAAATCTGCCACATTTCTGTATAACTAAATGTCTTTTTTGTTACCCTCTATCATTAATTTATACCTTACAGTGCTAATTCAGCCTGTAGCCACTTCATTAAGGCTTTTATATTTGCTGTTTTAAACAGTCAGTGTTTGGGCAGCTCTTTCCTAATCCTTCACACACACAGAAAGTTTTACCTTATTTGCAACAGTTTCAGATTCAGTTTGTTAATAATAAGTAGAGCCGGAGCTGCTTAGTTAGCATGAGCAACGCTAACCACCGTGATTGCAGACAAACGAAGGAGTGCCATCTATAGAAAGGCAAACTCCACCTCCAAAGAAAAAAATACATCCATCTGTCAGAGGAAGGCATGCTGCTAAAAAGGAAAGCGACCACCTTTGATCTGAAACCACCGTGAACACCGGCTTTGCCTTTCCGAGAT
The DNA here is from genome assembly GCA_900302535.1 of Neoniphon sammara. Classification (NCBI taxonomy): domain Eukaryota; kingdom Metazoa; phylum Chordata; class Actinopteri; order Holocentriformes; family Holocentridae; genus Neoniphon; species Neoniphon sammara. The sequence goes on from OMKZ01029562.1 coordinate 9,943, forward strand.
GAACAGTCCAAGATGAGGAGGTGAAAAAGGAGCAATGCAGATGTGGCTCTTCGGTCTACACTGAGTATCTTTATTGTTATGTTGGGTGAGTGACTACAGTGAGTGCAAAACACCAAGCACCTGAATTACAAGGAAATGTGTATAAAATGATGCACAATATGTCTTGATATTTTTATTTCATGTGATGGTCAAGCCATAAAACAATGGCATCTTGAGTTTGAATATTTCACTCAATATAAGTGTAGCTTTAATGAAACGCTACAGGACATATATGTGACGTACAATATAGGGAAAAAAAAGCTGCTCAAGGGGAAATTTAAGGGAAGTTCCAGGGATTAATGACTGAAGATACCAAAAAGATAACAGAGGACATGATGGTAATGCTCATCAGGCTCGCTTGCTGCTGTTTAGGAGACAGATTAGACATCACTTGTAAGGTTGTGTGTCACTTCCTGCATGCAGACATTTCCTGCAGGTGACCATGCAGATACAGGAAGATGAGGCACTCCTCTCTGCTGCAGCCCCACGCTGATGAGACAGCTGGAGTTTTGCATGAAAATCTTGTCCAATGCAGCTTTAATGCATCATCGACTAAACACAGCTCTCCCTAGCTAGCAGATATTATCCTTCCCACAATGCTGTGTGTGCAATCCTGGGATTTCCACAGACATGGAAACAAATGGGTTGCTTTCTTTTGTTGTGCTCCGCATTTCTGAACTCCCCATCACCCCTTTTTGTTTCTCTTTCTTCCTCCTCCTCTTGTCTTTGTTGTTGTCTCCCCCAGCACTCCAATTATCTACTTAAAGCAATAACA
>OMKZ01029563.1:0-10442 GCA_900302535.1 Neoniphon sammara
GCTCCGATTCGGCCAAGACTCCGGAGGTTGGTGCTGACAGTGAAGAAGCCGGGCAGAAGGAAGGATCAGTTCAGAGCACCTGAGAAGATGTACTGTTTCTTTCTGTTTCATTTATTTTCCCCTGATCCCTTATACAGTTAATACACACATAGCATCCACCACCAAAATCACCACCACTGTCCAGATCTCTTTTTCCTAAAAAAACCCTTATCAACCACATCCCAGATCACTTCATTTGAGACTAGAAAACAGTCAAAAACATTTCATGCCTGGACCCAGATGTCAATATAGCCTAGAAGCTAAAGAAAAGGCAGTTGCACAAATGCACAATTAAAAATTAAATGCACTATGCACTGAAAAATGAGAGACAAAAGAGTAACTCTGAGCTCTATCAAAAGAAGAACAAAGTAATTTTGTGCGTATGGGAAATGCATGCATTTAAATTAAACATTACAGTAGATATCACAGCTCAGATCTTCTCTCCTTGTCTGGGAGAAAAACGCTGACGTTAGAATAGACTGACTGCACAGTGCATGCAAGCTTCAACGGGCCAAAGACTCTAAAGGACAACTTGTTGAAGTTATTATGATTTGAAAAGGGTCAAAGCACTTTTCAGATAACCCTTTAATGGGATAAAAGGGTTTTAGATTCCGTCGCAATGTTGTTAAAAGAAATTAGAGGGTTTTGACAGCTCAAAACGGTAGAGTCACTCCTCTCCAAGGAATTGGACATTATTTTCCAAGACTGAGACTACTAACAGCAACAGCCAGAAGAACTTCTCCCCTGCTGAGGCAAATCTCCGTGTATCGCCTTTGACAGCACTTTTGCCTGAGCTCACAGCATCAGACAAACACTGCGATGATTGCATTTCCCTCCACCCACACACAGACTCCATTATTAACAGTACAAGCGTGTCAAAAAGCTTCTCCGCCCCTCAGACAGAAGTGCTTGTCTCAGCACTCACTCACCACTATCCGTGACTGGCGAGAAAACCCGACTCAATATCTTCTTTCTAAAAAACCTGCGCAAACTGAAACAAGCCCAACAGATTGAATATCGCCACACTATGCAAGAAGTGCTGGTGGTTGCTTTCCTTCCCTCGTACCTTGGGTGTCAAATCTCTGCCACTTTTGATGGCATCATCTAAAGCGGCCCGCCTAAACGTCCACCTCATCTCACTCACACTAATGATGAGCACTGGAGAAAACACCCACAAGAACAACAGAGGCTGTTCATTGTGGAAACCCACCCTTATGGATTTTTTTTTGTTTCTGTCCCTTGGTGAGAAAACTGCCTGGTGGAGTTGTCACAAGCCCTGTCAGAGCAGATCAAAAATTTGGAGAACACTTTGCAACACTCCCAGGACTTTTGGAACAGCGCTAGAGAACTTAATTGGATTCTTGGTCTTTTTTGCAGACGGATCAACTAACGGACACCAAGACTGAAGAGAGATGATAAAAGAAACGACAGAGACGGAATAGGGGACTATTCGGGGAACGGATTAATGACTTGCATGATTTAAAGCCTCCTATTTTCATCTCAGAGCCCCATCCGTCTGACTGAGCCCTGACTATTGTAGCCCTGTTGTTTGCCAAAATGAAGTGACTCAAAAGGCGCTGTTGGATCAATCAGTGATAACGATCCGGCCCACAGCCCCGACAGAATGAGACTGAACAACAGCGATTATGAGAAGGGGAGGGGGTTGCATAGAAAGCAACCAACATTAATATGATTCAGTTGCACTGCAGACTTGATTCTATTCAGCCTATAAAAAACAGAAAATGAAAAGAGGAGGATATTCTCTGATATAAAAAACTTGCATTGATGTATATGGTTAAGCAAATGTCAATAACCCCTAATAGTCAGTCCATATGTTTGCTGCAGGTACTTTCTAAATCCAAACCCACCAATTGCGTGGCATTAATACCATTATTGACAATAACATCACCACCTTGTCAACATCCATTTTACCACTGAGCTAAAGAAGGTCAAACGTTTCCAAATATTTCAACCATTCTCCAACCGTCCTCTGACCAGGTTAAGCACCTTATTCATTTAAGGGCATTCAGCTCCTAATGCCTGGTGGTTCTGATGCATTGAAGATTTTTTTATTTTATTACAAAGGGATCAAAATGTCTTTGCATTCGTGGGTCGCAAAACAGGCCTGGGCATCATGGGACGTGGTACAGATGTAGTCCGACAGTTTGAAATGAGATCCTTGGGTAGATACTTAACCTTAGTATGCTATATTTATTTTACTTTTATTTTTGTATTCGATTTTATATTATATGTTACAGTTACACATTTTGTTACACACAGACCAACAATAGTAATAGTAGTAGCAGTTGTTGTTTATTGCCAAAAGCATAAAATACCCGGCCGGTGCACTTGCTTTGAAAAATGTGCCCTGGCTGCTCTCTATGGACAACATAAGACAACCAGACAACAGTACAGACACATAAGAAAATCTCACTCTTTCCATTCAAAAGCTTACCTATATAAATATACCTATATACATACCTACATACAAAAAGCCTACCTATCATATACATAAGACCTACCTATGTAATATACCTATATACATAAAAAATAAAAGTACCTTATATAACTTACATATCAACAGTAAACACATTTTGAAGTGTGTAATGAGAGAGAGACAGGAGGTGAAAAACAGAGAAGAGAGACACCACTGATGGACCAAAGAAATACAAGTGAGAGAAAAGGGAGAATAGATACAGTAGATTTATTTTCATAAGGGTCACTTCCTCAAGTTTCGTTGCCTTGGAAGAGGAGTGTGGGCTAATTCGGGCAACAGGAAACTGAACTGATGCACACCAAAGACATTTCACAACAGGACAGGACCAAGACATCAAACATTGCTGAGGAAACCCTGTTTACAGCTTGTCTTCCCATCCATGGAGGCAATTAGTTTAACACAGAGCAAATGCCACTTGGTGGATGCGTAGTGCGTTATAGTACCAACAGTGCAAACATTTTTGGCATGATTGACCCCAGAGGAAATCAGATCAAGTCACAGTGATCATTATAACTCATCATAATAAGGTTGTACAGTCCCAAGGATCCCATTTAGACAACACTGTTGTTGTTGGTATCGACAGCTGTTAGCAGTATGGCTACCTCATGCCGTAAATGAATTGATGTCAATCTGGCAAGTCTACTAGAGCTATAAACTGTCTCTCCTCAAACCTCCGTGGGGTGCAAAGAGCAGTCACAGACACGAAGGTTAGATGTCTGAAGAAAAAAACAAAACAAAAGCACAACACTTATGTGATCCTTTTGGACCAAGCAAAGGCTCACATTGTAGTCAAAAGGGAAAAAAAATAAGTAGCAGCTAATTGTAAATACAGTACCATCATCTGCAAAAAATGACTGGGTTAGCTAGTTCCCTTCTTATTCAGGAAAAGGTAGTTTGGATTTAGCCATGATTTACTCCAGAGGGAAAATAATGAATTCGTGTGAAGGACTTATCCACCCTGCTCACATATCATTGGCTACTGTTGTTGATTTTGTATGGCTGTTTTATAGAATTAGTGCTTTTGCTCGTGCAGGGATTTCTTTATCTAAATTGGGTGCACAAATATTTCGGTAAAACCCTCCAAACTTACCCTGTGTTTTCTGTGTAAATATGTCATATTGGGCCAACAAATAGGTCCTCATGAAGAGCGCTGCCCTCCTTTGGGTTAACAGCAGACTGATGGGGGAGGGATTTTCAACTGAATCTTAAGCAATATAAATGTTATGGCACTGAGATATCACCAACACTCACAGGGTAAAGAGGAATCAAACTTAGCACATCTCACCATCCCCCATCTTGCATAATCATCCTTTTTCTCACTATTGTAAATATAATATGTAATCTGCATGTGTATAGTGTGAAAATACTAGCATTTCTTACTGCAAGGCTTATGCAAGATTTTATACTATCAAAACGCTGCATTGGTCCTTTAACTACATGTTGACAGTAGGTAGAAAACTAACATGTTGTATTGGAGATGCCTTAGCTGGAAAGACTCTCCAGTTGTATTCGTGCTCTGCTCAGATATATGGATCAGAGTGATGCGGTGTGAAATCCTCTCATCAGAGTTTGCCTCAGCAGGACTGCAGTGTCTGCAGTCACCTACTGCTGCTGTAAGCCTCGCGGGTGCCACGTTTGACGCACATGGAAACAAATACAGTGATGCTCATTTAACCTTAATTCATCTAGGTTGTCCTATTGAGAGCAAGAATGTTTGAAGACACACATAAAATCTGCAGTAAAACATCATGCAGTGGAAATAAAAAAGGCAAATTACAGTCAAATTTGCTAAGTAAATGCTCAAAAATACACAAGTCTAGTCACAAACCAACAGGCTCACAGCCCAAACCTTTTTAAAATGCTATAAAAAATAGAGAAAAAATGTACAAAATTAATGAAGTTCTTCGGGGAAAAGAAGCCTAGATTTAATGTTGTGTGGTAAACAGCATGAGGCCCCCATTGCACAGCAGTAGGTCACAGCATGGACCAACCAGGAAATGTAACCTGTTAGGGTCAAATCCTATTTGGAAGTAATTGTTAGTGTGTGGTTTCAATCTGCTTGCAGTAACAGATGGGTAAAGTTTACAGCATCAAGGCGGTTCGGATAAATTTACACAAGCTGCCACAGAAAAGTACAGTTTACATATTTGTAATCAGGACTGTGCCTTGATATTTTAGAGGGCTGTGGCTCAAGACAAAAAAAACAAAAAAACACTCCTGTAACACACCTAAAATATGGCAGCTCTTAGTTTTCAGTAGACATCCAACCGTGATGATGCTGAACAAAATGTTTCATACATAAAATACCCGACTGAACACCTTGTAGGAAGACACTTTGTGTTTTGCAGGGCGAAGGGACTGAACTGCAACGCTCCTTTGGACTGAATTACAGCTTTTGCCTATAGGAGTAATAACAGGTTCCAGACAATCACAGTCAAGTACAGCTGGTACAAGCCTTATGAAAGGATTTCACACTCTGCCATTCAATCCTAGGTTTTCTATGTTTCATTACACACTGTGGCTGCTATTCACAGAAGCTCTCAGAATAGGAGTGCTGATCCACGGGGGACGCTTTAATAAAATGTTCTTTGAATTTTCTTAGACTTATGCTTCCTATAATTCCAAAGAACATGATGAAAACTGATGAAATGATATCTGCAGCATGGTAATATAGTGCATGCTGCAGACATAGTTTGCAAATATGCTTAAAATCATGATAGAAATATGTTTGATTTATCACAAAATACTGGATAAATCAACTGTAAACCACTGATTCTGACACCAAGATCAATTAATTTCAGTTAAATCCAAGTCAATTTTATGGAACTGATCTTACTGTGATTGATCTGAGTCTTTGCTTTTGATTCATGACAGAACATTGGAGAAATTTAATTATGAGCTGCTGACTTTACCCACACCAAGATCAATCTTAAGCCTCTTTATAAACAGTTTGTCTTAAGAGCATTATTTTATGGAAAGAACCTTTTAAGAATGAAGGTGAGAGTTTCAAATCAGGTCCCAAGTTTACTTTCTCTCTCTCTCTTTACCCAAAACAACAAAGTGATCCTTGTTCAGCAGCACTCCTGCTCTGGGCTGCATTGTGAATCAGTGAATAATGCATATGACCCTGTTTGTTTGAAGGATTCAGTGTGGTCACACTTTTCTCCCCACCGCGATACTCCCAGCACATGAGAATGTTTTTTATAAGAGAAAAAAACTAAAAGAGTAATCTTAAAAAATGATGGATCATTTCCAAATGATGAGAGCTTACTTTGGGACAAAATATAGCACAACATATATCAGAGACAAAACAGTGCTATTACATATATTGTGCATTGTTGTGTTAATTAATAACACAAATGCACGTTGTCCCAAACTAGATGTGGCTTTGTTGGAAATGACACATTCTTTTTAAGAGCGGACATGCTTGAAAACATTTCATCTGAAGACCTTTTTTGTAGCATCACATTCAGCACCACAAAGACTAACTCTCATGCTAAAAATGTGCTTAGTATTTCTCCTTCCTATGGTACTATAGCCTATAACTGCTGTTCCAGTGTATACCTAAGAGTTACTCTAACTGCAGCATGCTGACCTGTAGATTGCTTGTGGAACAGCAGGTGTGATGGTGATAGCTAATAAATAATAATAGTACTATGATTTGCACTGTTCTGTAGAGCCGGCCTCTTGAGTCCATCCTGAGCTTCTCTGTCCAGGCTCTGGTTTCCCATGATCCTCCTGGCCCTAAGATCGTCTTTGTCTGTTGGCATTCAGTTAGCAGTGGGTGTTAAAGGAGAATATTATATTTTTTGATGTTTGTGCCAATGGTCTAGGTTGCCCCTCTTCTTTATTTTATTCCTGGTTTGTGTGCGCACCATCAGTGTAGCTGGAGATATCAGGGTTTGTTTTTAGACATTTGCTGCTGTTCATTCTGTCCAGTATGAAAAACAACTTGCGCAGAGCGAGATAATCCATCACTGTAAACATGAAGCCTTTATTTGGTTTTGTCAGAGTTTCTCTCTAAATCATTATTTCATCGTGCCCACATCGAGTGTTTTCATATCAGTGTCTGTAACGTCTGACACCCACAGGAAAAATGGAAGTCTTCATCAAACATGCTGCTGGGAAATAATCCTGTAAAATACATATCACCTTTGTTAGTCAGCACAGCAGTTAATTTCAAGTTCGGTTTCACACTGTACTTTGACGAGTAATTGAAGGAAATGTAAACTAAATATAGGCAGAAGTAAATGGACTAAAACTCAAATTGGCACTACTATTCTCCTTTAACATCACATCTGACATAATTTGCACCAGCCCTTATCATGCTAAGGTTTATCTAAAAACTTGATTCTAAATTAAACAAAGTCGTGTGGTTTACAGCCTAGAAAATATTTTTTTCTTATTTGTGACTTTGTCCACTTGTTTTCATCAGGTGTGGCTGACAAACCAGCCTCTCTATGGATCTCTTATATATCTTAGATTATCGTAGCAGTAAAATGGTTTTGGGAAACCCAGAGGCAGGATGGCTCTCGAGGCTAAATTAGATCCTTCTGGTTGTTTAGTTCATGATGCAGTCAGGAGATGTATTGTCATTGTCAATATTACTTTGATTACTGCTTTTGAAAAAAAAAATCAGAATTGCACCCTTATGTCCCAGTTTGTCTAATGCCTGCAGATGGATGTTTTTGTTTTCTTTAACAGAATAGTTTCAGTTTCATTTTTATTATTATGATAATGGTGAAGATAATGGTGATAATGGTGCTGGTAGTTATTAGGAGATTTCTTCCTTTTACTTCACAATGTAAGAATGAACTGTCTGTATGGAATAAAAGAAAAGAATGTCTCTGATCTGTCAATTGCCACATTGCCATGGAAGAAACAAATGAGACAAAGAAATACTCATCTATTTATTTTAGCTAATTGGATATATTCCTAATTTGTGAGTTTGATCAAAAATAAAACAAGCTGTGTGAATTTTCAGCACAGATAGAAATATTCTGTTTATCTACTGATTGTCCTTACAGACAGTTTTGCTCTGCTTCTGAACATATTTGTTCCTGCTTGATTTAGCGCACTGTTCCACACACTGGTCTGTTTTGTTTGCAGGCAGAAGAGCTCTGCCACAAATATTCAGGAAATGCGCGCCAGTCCCTGTTTCACTTTATTTGTTTTTGCTTTCATTCTGAGAGAGTTCACGTGAACAGATCAAGCTTAACAGTTCAGAATTCATTTGATCATTTTCCAAAGCTGGGTAATCATTGACATTTAAAATACTTCACTGTATTGCCATGAACAAACAACCACACACCCCTGTATGCTCGAAGAATTAATAAATGACTATTTATATACTCTGTAAGACCTTTTGGCATCCTGCACAACTTTTGTAAGGCTTCTCTTTTTCTGTAATGAATGAATAATGCCAATTAAATGAATTTTGAAAAGACAGAGAATCAAAGGGATTGTTTTTTTCCTCATTACTTTTTGGTGCTGATTTTCTAAAGCATGTTTTTTTCATTTGAAAAACAGAGACAAAACAGACAAAATATGTTTTAATAGAGGAGAGGACTCTATTTAAACAAACAGTTTAGAGTAAGTCAATGAAAAAAACACTAACCATTTCCCAGAAAAGCCATCATAAATGGATTAAAGAACATTTTGACCCCTAATTTCTCCTGCTCTGTTTCTTTGTGAATGACACTAATATGCCCAGAGATCAGTGATATAATGGTTGTTATAATGTTCAAAGATGGCTTAAGTATTACCTCCAGATGATCATCATTATTAGAAGGCAAACAACCACCAACATCAACAAAATGAAATCGTAAAGTTTCAGAAAAGCATTAGTTTTGTTTTCCCCCATGTTAAAGTAAATATAATTTTTAAAAATCCATTCTAGCTTTCTCCCTAATTCTGTTCCCTTTCCTTTCACTTCATTCCTCCATAATTGTACTTTACTCACAGTGTTGTAAGGACATTGCAGCCCTGGCCTTTGCACTCCTGTCTTTGGTTGCATGATTATTACTTTGGTGTGTGTGTGTGTGTGTGTATGTGTGGATGCAGAAGGGGAGCAGAGAATATGAACTGAAGTTTATATTAAGCTTTAATATCTATAATTTAATGTAAATCTGTATAAATGTTAAATATCCATAAATACCCTTTGCATCAGTTTAAGATTACATAGCATGATGAACACTGTGAAGGCCAGTGTGTTGTGTCCTTACAGTGTGTCAGTCTGATGTATATAACTCTGTTTTGCAAACAAAAGGATGGCCAGACTGAGTTTACATGGGCTGATCCTAAAGAAAACCGTCTCAGCCAGCCCTGACATTTTGGCCCCAGGCCTATACACATATGCGCCTGTCCCGCTGAAGGCGCCCTGGCGTTCAGCCAATCCGGGAGGAGCAGGAAGTGACATCTGTTCTAGCGCAAGGAAGCCCCAGGACTGGCGCGCCAAATTTCAAAGGACTTCCTGGGAGGAAAGAAGGCGAAAAGCTGCACTGAAAGCTGGCAAACAACGGCGATGAAATAGTGCAGAAAATATCAAAGTTTTCGAAAGTTGACGAGTTCAGACTGCCGGATAAATAATCGACGGCGTCTGGTGCAGTTTTGGGGGAGTCATTCACATGCAGTCGATCTGAACCACTGTTTTTGTTGTAAGTGGCTGTGACTTTCATTATGTCCGTACAAGGAACTTAGGTTAGCTAGCTTAATCCTGATACTTGCTGGCATAAGATGAAAATCAGCGTTGGCTTTATATTCTGAACGATAGACAACGTGCCTTTAAGATAAATATCTTGTTTAGACGAGGTTAAGCAGCATTATTTTGTCAAAAATAGTGATTTTATATGACAATCCATGAATTTGTGTGGTTTATTGTTTGTTGCTTTGTGCCGTGATCCCACGAGATGTCAGTGAGTCGTGCACGCGAGCCATGCAGGACGTGCAATGCAGGTCCATAAAGTGATGTTTACAGTTTAACTTTTATAAAGTAAATTTAGCATCTGTATAGTTCTGCCACAGTCTGACAGTATGATGAGTTTAAGCTCTGCAGGTAATGAAGTGACAGAAAGCTGCAGTACTGTTTTTATGCTTTTAGGGTTCTGTGAAATGTCACATATCTTGTATTTATAAAGTCTAAACTGTCATGTAGTCAGTAAGTACGGCAATTAAGCAACAGTTACTTTTGTTTCATGAATTTTTTCTTTGTTTTCTTGCAGATCAGACAATCCACAGCTGTTATACTCTGTCAGATTTCCCAACCTGTGAGACTGTTGGTGTCAATTGATGTCAGAAGCTTGGGATTTTAATCTCACACAAACATACTCAGCTGACAGCCGTTAGAACGGCAGAATATTAGCTGTCATAATTTGAGCTGTTGAACAAAAAAGTCACGGCTGTCAAATTTTGTGCAGTTTTACTTGTCACAGTTTTAATGTTTATTGCACATGCACACTACAAATTAGCAGATAGGCTCTCCACATTGCCACGGAAGCTTCTTATTCTTAAATCAACTACTTTATACTCCACAATCCACAGTGGATTTAGTGTCTTTGAGCTTCGGCTGATAATACAGCGTAAGAGCTCATTTCCACCGTCTGCCAACTTATACAGTACTCCATATCCTCTTTATTTATTCATATATTCAGCAACAGGATATAGTAATACATCGGCTTTCCATACTAATAGAAACACCTGTTGCTTATAGACAGGGTGCTCCCCTGTATCTTCTAGACTCCTGCAGTACAGTGCACTCTGTTTTGTCTTGCAGTACATTATAGGCACAAGTTTAGCAGGCAAGGCACAAATGCCTTCATTCTGAGTCCTATCCACTAGCACAGAGTCTTATCCAAGGATGGATTACAACCTGCTGTAACTCGTCACCTGTCACAGATAGGGTGAGGCC
>OMKZ01029564.1:0-13732 GCA_900302535.1 Neoniphon sammara
ACTGGGTCTTGTATACAAAATGGATGCATAGGACTCAGTGTTAGCTATGGGGCTTTGTGTAGAAGTGACATCCAGGGAATAGGGCATGGTATTGCTTGCACTGGCAACTGCATGGACACTGATGCTGGAAGTGCTGCCAGTGCTGCTGCTCCTCACCAGAATAAAAGGTGAGCAGCCCAGACCAACCACCACCCACACGATGATGCTGATCAACAGGTCATATCGTCGCCTCCACCGACGGGCAGAGAATGGATCGAGCAGGAACACACACCTCTGTATGCTGATGCACACCTGGAAACAGAAGGATGAGATAGAAGTGGCATTTATCACATGATATGCATTGGAGCTTAAAGGGATAGTTTACCCAATTTGAAAAACTTGATATTATTTCACTTACCCCCTAGCTGTTATGTAGGACAGTGGTGGTGCCGTCTTCCTCTCATCGTTACTGCGTACTGGAAACTAGCTGGATGCTCCAAATGCTAACCGTTAGCCACCTGCCATCGGGGTGTACTTCCCCTCGCCTAACATTCTTAAAAATAAGTGCCTTAATCCACCCCAGTGGATAAATTGAAAAAGTCTGATTTGTTTGATGATGTGTGTCAGAATATTTGTAAACCGAAATGGCATAAAAAAAGTTGACCATTCTTATTAAACAAAAATCGACAATAGAACTATTTCTTGTGTTTTTAACGTTTTTTTAAGAACGTTAGCACGTTAGCTAGCACGTCCAGCACAGAGAGCTGCCACACAAGAAAATAGTTCTACCGTTGATGTTTTTATTAACGTTCAACTTTTTTATGCCATTTCAGATTACAAAAATTCTAACACTTCATCAAACCCAAGAGAAGAATGTTAGCTGGGGGGAGATACAACTCAATAGCAGGTGGCTAACGGTTACCCAGTAACGATGAGAGGAAGATGACACTAGCACTGTCCTACATAACAGCCAGGGGGTAAGTGAAATAATATCAGGTTTTTCAAAATGGACGAACTATCCCTTTAAAAGAAAGGACTGACACTTGATTACTGTTTACGGAAATGAATTGTCACTTTAAAATGAGCTGTTACTCCTTCATTCTTCATAATGACCATCTTCTTCCTTTTCTTTTCTTCTTCTCATCTAATCTTTCTTATTGGCTGCTTACCCAGTAGACGCTAGGGTCTCCATCACAAGTGTTACAACCCTTTTCTAATGTAGTTTTTCCACTGCACCTTTGCACAGTTGACTTCCAAAGTGTGAAGAAATGCTGTGGGCGGGGCTTATTAAAAAAAAATAGTGTCATAACTCCTGAATGCTTTGTACTGTTGCAACCTAATTTGGTGGCACCTGCTTCAGCCTGAAAATTAAAGCCCTTAGAGGTTGTGGCTAGACACCGGAACAATCTGCTGATGGTCTTAAGATCTTAGTAGACACAGTGTAAACCTTTAAAAAGCAGCTCAAGACCCACTTGTTCAGAGTTGCTTTTGCTTAGCTTTTCCATTTTTGTAATTGTCTTTTTTTTCTTTTGGCATGATGCTTTACTTATTTTATCCTTTTTATCTAGTCTGGAGCACTTTGACATCTGCTCTAGAAAGGTGCTATATTAATAAACAACGGAAACAACAGAGGCTGACCAAGTGTTAAGACTTTCACTCTCTTTTGTTGATGTCAAACAAGGTTGGTAAGGCCTGATATATAATGCTTATCCCAACACATCACTACCTTGTATCAAATATTGCAAACATGACCGTTGTACTGGTTTTATAGGTCTTATTTTGTGTTTTGCAGATTTGCAGTAACAGTAAGTCGAAAGCTGAGATGTCTATTTCTGAAAAGGCTGCTGAAAACCAAACCTGGTGCATGTAGTGATGTAATCAGCTTGTGATGATGTTTCTAAAGTGATTGACAGCCAGGGCACTCAATCAAAAAATCGATTCCAGCTAACAGGAAACCACTGTTTTTTTTAACAGAGGAAAAGTCCCCAGACCTCAAATTGTCATGAGGTCTGGCTTTGCAAGACAACTTACCAGAAAGACTATAGAGGCGTACATGTTGAGGTATTTGAGGTAGAAGCAGAACAAGCAGACAGCGTTTCCAAAGGGCCAGGTGTGTGTGAAGTAATAATAAATCCTGAGGGGCAGAGAGAGGACGTGGGCCAGGTCTGCTAATGCCAGGTTTATCATGAAGATCACAGCCTTGGTCTTCTTGCTGTGGGGCAACAATACAGAGGAAGTTATCTATGCCCTGAGTGTGGGTGAGGCTGTATGTGTGTGTGTGTGTGTGTGTGTGTGTGTGTGTGTGTGTGTGTGTGTGTGTGTGTGTGTACCTTATGTGTCTGCAGAGCACCCAGAGAGCAATAGTATTGAGCAGGAGTCCAGGGATAAAGAGGAGCAGGTAGAAATAGGTATACAGCTGATCCATGCGGTGCTCCCACTCGGTCAGATTGTGTGCACATGGCGAGGATGAGTTACCCACTCTCTCCCCCCACAAAACAGACTTATTCACAGTCATTCCCTCCCTCACACAAACAATGGTGGCATAATTCAAAAAAACACAGCGTGCACACACCCTTTCTTGTGGTCAAAGACAGATAAAACAAGAAATGACTGGCAGCTTTCTCTTCACAGATGCACTTTTACATTATCGGAGAGGCGATGGTCTGCCAAATTTAGTTCTTCTCAGTCATACAGAATCTATCGTCTTTTCACTTATGCTACGATGCACCACCTGGAACAGAACAACACAAAGAGAGGAATTAATACTCCAACTGTTGGATACATTTTGCAGGTAAAAAAAAACATTAGGCTGCCAATTTACTTACAAATATTCCAAGCTGACCAACAAAAAAGACTTATCCTGTTTGAACTGTACTTTCCCGAGGTATAAATATGTTTGCAGTGTTTTATATGTGTAGTATATTTGCTGTATTGTGCGCATGCCAGTACTTGAGATAAAAAAAAACTGAGCTATTACTGGTATAAAGCTAATAGGTTATAAATCGGAGACCCCATCTGCCTGCCGAAAGATTACAGTAGGAAATGTCTGGGAAAAAGAGAGAGCAGTTATTCTGCTTATCATCTGAACTATCACCCTTCCTTCTCCCATCAAGACGAGACCAACACCCTTCCTCTGCTGGCCTCAGAGAGGGAAGAGCGAGCACAAACTGCAGCTTTTGCTAGTTTGGTTTTATTGTGACTAGGTTTATCTCTTGGCACTATTGGCTCTTTGGACTGCGAGACTTGTACAGACAGCCAACAGATGACTTTACATTCTACAAGCGTCATGGCGGTAGGGGTAGTAAGAAGCAGGCAACTTTTTGTGGTTTTTGTTTTGCACTGTCTCAGCTTTGTTGCTTTAACCACATAGGGATTCTTTTTCCCCCAAGAAACTCGCAGTATCTTGTGTAAAAAGTCTTAAAGCAAATCCTTGATAAGACTTTAAAGCAGTTACTTCAAATAATGATGCAATAACACGATTGAAGAAAGACAGAGAATGAAGATCTGCCATTTTTTGTTATTTGTCAATCCTCTCTTAATGTTTGCACACAATGAACTGCACTTGTATTAACGGTACTACATAAATAAATTCTGACTGATTAATTATTCATTTTCCAATACTACATAATATGACTTTAATAACCCCTGTAAAATGATGATAATCTCTGTAAAATGTGAAACTCAGCATATGTGCGCAATCATAGGTCTTGCCTCAAGCGCTAAGCGGAATAAAAACTAATCACTTGTCATCAGCAAAATGCGAGCCAAGACTGCAACCTCAAGTTTAGACGACAGCACAGCAGCTTCACATGTAGTATTTCTGTGTGAACAAAATGACTGCAGTGTTACCTCGTGCTCTGCTTTCCTCTCCCTAGATGGTCAGCATGGGTGGAGGGGAAGGGTCAGACCGACGAGTGACCACCAGTGACCTCATGCTCCTGCAGCATCGCAGCTTCACACCCCTCTTTAACAAGCAGAGGATGACGAGCACACACACAGTCCCCTTCAAGACTCAGCGTAAATAAACGCCCAGCTAGAGCAGATTTGCAACAGAGGAAAACACTTGCTGTCCCCAGGAGATGTGGAGTGTGTTTGCATGTGTGTGTGTGTGTGTGTGTGTGTAAGATGTGTGGGTGCGAGAGGCTGTTTCTGGTGCAGGTTGCTCTCAGCTTGAGCGGGCTCTCACTGTCACGGTGACGAAGGGAAGTGGTTCTGACAACGGTATCTTAGCCCTGACATCTGTAATGGTTTTAGTACACTGTTAGTTAAATCATTTCTGTCCAAAAAGAGGGAAAGTGTGCGTTAGAAAAACAGAAACCAGGGCATACAGGTTAACAAATACATTTAGAACAGTGACAGAATGACTGATTGACAGATAAACAGACTGATAACAGTTCCTCTTACCTCTGAAAACGGCTCAAGTTTGCTTTTGTGGTCAAAGACACCACAGAGACTCTTGGCACACCGTCATATACCCAGAATGATCTTGTTTTCTAATACCTCACGCTTTTCTGATCAACTATATTCTCTGGTAATCAGTCTCCCTAAACTATTTAATAAGACACCTGGTCAACTATCCTCTCAGTCTGCATGTTCCATTTCTGCTCTGCGTGCATCTTTATTTTGGAGCAGTGAGAAAAAAAATAGTGAGTCAACTGCTTCCCCTTATCATAGATTACACTTCCTTCTTTCTCCAACTGTAGGCTATAACCTCAGTGTTTGATATAAAAGGAGATGGGTGTTTATTTTACCTCTCGAACAATTTCATTTTTGTTTTAGCGCTGTCAAATAAGGCTGGATCTTATCTGGTCTGTGGCTGACTGACAGAGCAGTAGCCTCTCTGTGCTGCTGCTGCGATATAGTCACAGAGGTGGCTTTGGGGACAGAGGAAAATAAACTCACGTGATTTCTTGAAAGCACATAGTTCAGCAAAATGGTCGTGCTTTTAACCATCTCATCAGTTTCACACCTCAAAGTACTTGAGGTCACACCCAGAAAATACCTTGATGCTTTGACTCGATGCCTACTTCCCTACCTTTATGTGTCTGTGCCTGTGCAGTATTTGTGCGCCTTCCTGACTTCCTGTGCTGCTGTGGTTGAGGTTTGTATCTCATTACAATAGTTAACATAACATGACATAACAATAAACATAACAAACTGTGGTGAAAGGTAGGTGCACTGAAGATGAGCGTTTTCCACCACTGAATATTTTAGTTTAGAAAATGAGTCTTAGATCCACCACATGGCCACTAGAGGTCACAACAGGCCAATGCAGGACATTTATACATCACCAACAGAAAACAACATTTTGTCCTGCTGCAGTCAGAAGGGCAGAATGTTCTTTTCAAGGAGGCATTTTCTGCCATAAGACAAATGAAGGGTAAGAGTTTTCTATTAGTGTTGTAAGATTTTGGGCCACATTTTTAACATGAACCTGTCCAGAGGTTCGGGTCAGTTCTTGCATATCTTTCTACACTTCCACTATCTTATTTCCTGCCCTAATTCCACTCCCGTATGGTTCTCCTCCTCCTCTCTGCCACCCCTGACCCAAATCCTCCCGGTCCCTCTGCTGTTGTCTCTCTTCCTCTGCCTGTAGATGCACATGGTCACATCACTCACACTATCAGAGAGGCCTACTTGGATTACTAGATCTCCCTCTCTCTGTATGTCTGTTTCTTTCTACATACCACTGTAGCAGGGAGGCTACACTGCACTTCAAAACATCCTAATGACAGAAGGCCATGACTCTGTTACCATCTGTAACTCTGCATGTTTGCATGAAAGTATAGATAAACAACTTTGAATAACATACAATATATTGTCCCAGACTGCCCTATGTTCCCCTCTCCAGCAAGAACCTTTATTATACATACAGAAACATAAAGCTTGCTGGTGGTCCTTAATAGCTCAATGGGAAGACTCCGGCATTAAACTGGCCCAGTGGGGCCAACCGTGATGACAATTAATGCAATCATGGCACTTTGGATGAAAGCGTCAAGCAGATGGCCCATACAAACACACAAAGAAACTAACCGATTCGAGACAACTCAACCTCCTGGATTTGCTGACTAATCTGCTGACTGTTTTGCATTCTGAGTAATGCAACAGCTGGTATATGGTACGATTTTGTGTGTGCAGCCAACAGTTTGTGCCCCCAGTACTTTGGAGTGTGTGCACATCGGTGTGTGTAAGAGACTTAGAGCAGATCTATGGTCTAAGGCCAGATTAAGACAGAGAGAATTCATTCAGAAGCAAACAATGGACCATTGCTCCAGTCATAATAAGCATTTGGCCTGTGACACAGCACACAGGCCAAGGTCCTCGCTTGGATCAGAGCTGCCCTCTGGCTCCAAGAACAAGATCATATTAGGCGTGCAGCGAAAACAAAAAACGTAAGTATAACAACTCCCCTATCAGTTGAAATCCACATTCCCCCCTGACAGAGGCCTGTCGCTGTTCAGAGTGGGATCGACTGAACCCAACGCAGGCACGACTGTGATAATAAATGAAGCCATGGAAGCAGTTCAGAACAAATATTTAATGGCCTCAAACTTCAATGTGAGACACACTCAACTCAGCAGGTCTGGGTGCTGCTGTGTCACAATAACAGTGGAACTCACCACACTAAAGAGTGTCATAACATTAATTTCTAAAATGATATACTGTGAAAGCTTGAACAACACAACAATGAAAACGCAGGCAGGGAGATTGTTACAAAAGTACTCAAGAATGCGGATGAAAATCTCAAATCTTATTCACAATCCAGTGCATTATTTGCATATGTGTGTGTGTGTGTGTGTGTGTGTGTGTGTACAGTTAAGCCTGAAGGATACTGCGTTTGAACTCCTTCAGAGGCTCCTCAGTCCTGGTCCATCACAACTGTCCTGGTGTGGCTGTTTTCTCATCATAAATACACACAAACACAGATACACACATTCCTCTGCTCTCCGATGGTGGTTAATCCGAAAAGCCCGGGCCATACCTCAGGACTTACCTCAGGACTTAACTAATCTGCTCAGTTATGTGTTTGTCACTTCCAGGACCAAACTGCTGATTGCTTTATTTTTTCAAGTCAAGCTCAAATTCAGGACTCCTGTCTTTCAAGCCCAGCCTGTCCTTTTTCTCTTTCTTTTGCTCCCTTCTTCCCTGTTAAGTCAGAACTGAGTCTCGGACAGCCTCGTCTCTTTGCCGTTGCTGGCCAGTGTGTTTGTGTCTCTGGTGAGAGTGTTTGCCTTGTCCTGGGTCTCAGTGTCACTGCTGGGGTGTGTGTCACTACGCAGGTTGCTCTCAGGCCGGGTCCCAGACCCCTTGCCTCCCGTGGTCAGGCTTTTCTGGAAGCTCTCTGAGGTGAAGTAGTAGACTACTGGGTCCAGGCAGCAGTTGAGGCTGGCCAGACACAGAGTGATGGGGTAAAGAGTCCGAGCAAAGCGCTCCACAGCACAGTTCGCCAAGGCCTGGGTGCGCACCAGGGCGTAGAGGAAGAGGATGGAGTTGTAGGGGACGAAGCAGATGATGAAGATGCCCAGGTGGACCAGGATCATCCTCAGCACACGTCGCTTGCTCTCACATCCGTGGCCAGCGGTCACCGGGCGACGGAGCGTCCGCAGAACCATCGAGGAGCATACCAAGTTGGCCAGCAGGGGAAGCAAGAAGCCCACAATCTGGGAAGAGACAAACAAAAGTTAACGTAAAACTTTGATGTCCCTAAAGTGGTTCCGATTGTGTTAAACCTGTAGTGCGAAACTTCTGTCTCCCTCTTCTGGCACTGGGACGTAAACACGCTGTTACGACATGCGCCTAAAGGAGAACGGCTTCTTCGAATCTTCTCATACAATGACAGGCAGAAGGGTAAAAATGTCAAGTCATGGAGTAGCCATGCCAGAAATGTGTTTGCCGCTACTAAAAAGTGGGCCTTCAGCAAAACACAGTTTTTAATAGTTATTACTAACTATTGGTTAAGCTAGCTTTTTATTTAGTTGATTGCTTTGCCCAAACCAATTACTGCTGGCTGACGTAAAATGCTTCACTAATTGTGCGTCAATGTGGGAACGTCACCACAGACACTAGATTTACATATTTCACTGCATTGCAAAGCGCAGAGAGCTTTACCAGGCCATGATAGGCTTAATCAACATTGTTTGAGCTTGTTTGACAAGAGTTTGAACGTAATGGCTGTTCATATATATGGAAAAGATCCAAACTACAGCTCTAATATGGCGTTAAAGAGTTTGAAAGAACCTCACCTCAATGAAGATGGTGATTTTGGACAGGTAGGTCCTCCAGGTGCTCTTGGAGAAGCCCTCGAAGCAGGTTGTGGCTCGGTTGGCCCTGTTGATGGTGGAGAAGAAGGTCACGGATATCCCTCCTCCCACAATGGTCAGCCATACGCCAGCACACACTAATGCCGCGTTCCTGCGCGTGCGGATGGAGCGGGAGCGGAAGGGGTAGACGATGGCCAGGAAGCGGTCTACGCTGATGCAGGTGAGGAAGAGCATGCTGCCATAGATGTTAGTGATGAAAGCTGTTCCTGATACCTTACATAGTCCATCTCCAAATGGCCAGTGGCGATTAACATTATAGAAGACCTTGAACGGCAGCGTAAAAACAAACACTAAATCAGATAACGCTAAATTAGTCATAAACATGGTGGTTTCATTGCGCATCTTCATCCGGAAGCAGAATACAAAGAGGGCGGCACAGTTGGTGATCAGGCCTAGGATGAAGACTACACTGTAAACCACCGAATACAAGTTGTACTTGAAGGAGTCGTCGATGCCACAGTCCTCCATTCCCGTCTCATTGAGCACCAGGCTGGCCATGGTGAGAGTGTAGATGGGGAAGGCGACGCCACAGATCAAGGGCACAGTAAAACCGTCAGGAAAGGGGCGAGACAGGGAGGATATCTGGGGATATGGGGGTGTCAGTGGGGGGTCCACCAGTCAAGCCCCCTCCTAGCCATGGTGGACATTCACACACACACACACCAACTGAGGCAGAAACACTCAGGATGTATGGCGACAAGGCTGGTCAATGCTCCTGTGGAGGGAAAGGAAAGAGCAGACGGTCACTTCCTCACAATAAAACTAAGAACGGACCAAGGAGCAAACAACTCTAGTTGTCCAAAACATGCTGAATGTTTCTGTCCAATTCATATATTTTCATATGTATTTACTTTCATATATTTATTTGGAATATAGTTGGCCAAAGTGTATTTAAAATATATGGGTAATCTTAATATATAGTTTTGAGAAATAATACTCACATTCACACTTTACCTTTGACTAAAAGTAAATAAAAACTGTTTTGAGATTTTATCTCAGTCTACAGAGGACAGTAATAAGGGTCATTTATGCCATTTAATGCTAAATTTCAGTTTAAAGGAATCTGTAATGTAGCCGACTGAGAAAATTACTGGTTGAGAGCCAGATGTCTGAGGTACTTTTCAAAAAGACATCATTCATGCAAGAGCCAAATAAAATGTTCTTCAGCAAATATACTGTCTATCATTACTTTTGCTGCCTACTGTTTATCAGTATCTATATCCACAACCTTCCACAGCATCCTTTTGATTGTGACCAAGTACTGGTGTGCCTATCTGGGTAAAATAATATCCCTCAGATCTCCACAACAAAAATTTCAATTTCACAAACGTGTGATACTGTCACACTGTTTCGATAGCAACATGTTCATGTTTTCGATCCACAGAGTGTCTCACTTGCACACTTAACATTTAAAAAAGTAATGAGGATGTAAGTAACTATAAACAGAAATAACATTGTTCTCTATCTATAGGTTTCAGTTCTCATAGCAGTGTGGCATCAGGAGTGTGCGAGGTAAATGGCTGCCTGCAGGAACATTCCCATGCAGATTAATAAGCTAAAAACAATTTCAAATCCAGCTACACTTTTCATCATTAACTTATGAATCATAAGAATCTGATGTGAAATGAATTTCAAACCACACGATGTGAAAAATAGATGAGTTTTGCAGGCAGTGGGCAAACATGACTTGGTTTGGCAACAACTTGCAGAAGTAGGCAGGTCATGTTGGCCTGATGTAAAAAGAATTCAGAGCTGCAACCATGTTGTCACGGAAACATGATGGGTTTGCTGCCATTGGCTAGACCTGAATAATTTAACTGCACTGACATATTGCATTGAACACCTTACAGAATATATAACAATAGCTCTATTGGTACATTTAACAATCAAAATGAGTACATTTCTATTCATTCAGTGAAGCAGTGTTTGATTCTGTGATGTCACTAACAGGATCAAAGTTTGCAGAGTTGCAGCTGTCTCATCTCCATCACTGTATGCAGCCTGTATTCTATGATTCTTGTGTTGCTGGGAAGTTGCCCACAACAACATCTACACCTTTTAAAAAGTATGTCTGATATATTGAGGCATTGATTACTTATTAAATGTTTGCATTTTTTCTTGTGTGACTAGAATGCCTCATGATGTAATTATTAATCCCATATGATAATCTCCATACCATGCCAATTCCTTGATTATTTTGTGAAAAAAGCCTGGAAAGTCAGAAGAAAAAGATTAATTTTAATCAAAGACAATAAAATGAAGAGATACAATTTTTTTTCAGCCCATAAAAAGCATGCCCAGGAATTGCAGATCAGAAGGGTACATCTCTATGCACAACAGTGTGGGATACATCAGAAAAACTGCCAGTTTTTAGTTGATATAGCAGTGGACATTTGAAATAAAATATTTAGCTATGAGACCAGTTTCAAGTTTGACCTCTGTTAAAAAATATAGTTAAACAAACTGCAAAACAAGTTTTTTGTTGTTTTTTTTTTTTAGTCACAGTCATTTGCATTTCACTCTACGCTATCAGGGGCTTACCAGGTATTTAAATAATGCAAATCCAAACCAAATAAGCCTGTCAGAAAATAAGACATCAGACTGAATCTTTAACACTTCATTACTACTAAATAAAAATAAAACTGATATTTAAGCGGTATTTGATCAAAGACGACCCTCTTGCTTCACCTCTCTTTTTCTGTATTCTGTATTTTTCTGTACCTAGACCAAGCTTATCTTGTATTATGCAACAGAGCTGAACCAGCAGTGTGTGTGACAGGCAGAAGGTTCAGCGGTGGCGGGTCTTTGGCAGTGTGTGTACAATCCTGAGTGTTTCTGGATAAGCTTCTCTCTATCTCTGTTTCTGTCACCACACACACACACACACACACACACACACACACACACACACACACACACACACAAAGGCAAGGCTGTGAGTGTATGCAGTCCATCAGTCCGGTCCAGTGCCAGCTGCAGTGTGACATCTTTACTGCGTTTTCACACGCCTCCCTGAACGCCTCCACTGGCCCTTACAATACCCTTACTGTACCCTTCTGCACCACACACACCGAAGTGCATACACACTTACGTGGATGCACAAGCCTTCACACGTACACACACAGACCCTTACATGCATGAGTCTTCACACGTCCTCGCTCTCTCACACACACTGCAGGGTTCTGTATACTGTGGCTCTGTCCCAGGACCCCTGACACTGCCTGCCTCATACTCCGCTAATGTTGTTTCTGCAGGGCGCTGAAGATATAGAACACTGAATGTGGCTGCCACACAGTTTCTGTTTGAGTTGAATGTATGAAGAAGGAAAAAAAAGAAAAGAAAAAAAACATAAACCACGATGATAAACCATAAACCATGATAAACCACATGTGCTTCTTGGAAACTTGTTGGTTTTGATGTGCCCATGTGAAATGTTCTCTCTCTGAAGTGAAAATGGCATTGTTACATATGAATTCACATATTTATCACATATTTCTTTGTATGTGAAAGCTTTCACATGTTAAACAAATTAAGGATTTCCCTCCAAAATGCTATGAATCTATTGATAAGCACGTGTCTTAAGATTACTCCTAACTTCAGGACTAACTCAGAATGTGTTTACCTTTCATGTCAGCAGTCAATATGAAAGTGTGGGTGTCATTTTTTTTTTTTTTGTATAAGGTGTTTTCTTCATTTTTGCACAAAGCTCTTACAATATTGCCATACATAATGGTGACTGGAAAAAAATGCTCGAACACTTTTCAGCTATGAGTTGAAACTTTTCTATCTGAAGCAGAAACTGTCACATCAGAATACCAACAAACAAGAAAAAGTTCACATATGAAAACCAACATGTGTCCAAAAAGCACATGTGCTTTGAATTTTCATGTTGGTTTTCACATGTGATTTTTTTTGTAAAGGCTAATTCAGTGCTATGGACAGATACACATAATGTGTTGCAGCTTATGCTAGAACCCCTGCTGAGGCATTTCATCCTCTGTGTGTATGTGTGTGTGTGTGTGTGTGTGTGTGCGCGCGCGCGCGTGTGTGTTAGTCTCATGTAAAAAGCCTCACGTTGTGGACAGCTGCAGAGTTACAGGGTTTCCCCACAGCCGGTTACAGCAGTGACAGGGTTGGGGAAACAGGCCTCTGGGACCTGCTGCTCTAAACAGATCAGGTTCACTTTCAGCTCACATCCAGCTGTTCCTTTCTCTCACATGTGAGGAGAACCAAGGCAGGGAAGCGCAGGCACAAAGTGTGTTTAAATGGGGCACAGATGAGACGGCTTCCCCACTTACAGCCAGTTCAAAAACTCAGTGATGTGCTGGGTAACAGTAAGGAATTACTGCACATAAACTGTTCACAATAACAGGGTGCATCAAAACAAGGTACACTTCTAACCCACATTAAGCTACCATATACTACAATAAGCATACTTACTAATCAGTCAATAGAGGTTAGTTAATTCACTGCTCTGATTACTTGTAGCTCTGAAGCAAAGCAAAGTTGACAAATCAGTGAGTCCATCAACAGAACAGTAATTTTACATAATTTTGATAATCGATTAATTAATAAGTTATAGTCATTTATCAAGTAATCATACCAAATATTTGCTGATTACAGCTTCACAAATGCCATTTTTTTGCTTCGTGATGAAATCGTGATAAAATGATCGTTAATTACAGCCCTAGATTAATGAACACATTAGTCTTAAGTTTTTGATTTAAAAATCTGTAAATATGAAATCTGAAACAACTAAGCTAAAGCCTAGCCTATAGCGGTTTTTTTTCTTCTTCTTTCAAAGATAAAAATGTGCACTAAGCCAACTATTAAGACACCTCTGCCTCAAATGTTTGGCAGCACATTCATTCTTTTAAAAGAAAAGCAGCAAACCAAAAAAAGCAGAAAAGCAGTAAAATGTTTTCTTATCAGCTAGCCAAAAGATGATCAAAACTTTTTTCTTTTTTTTTTTTCTTTTTTTTTAATCTAGCAGCTGTGTGTGATGATGACAGCTCACCTCCTTGTCACTGTTGTTCGTCAGCCTGGCAGCGGTGCGGCGGCGCAGCTGTCAAAAGAAAAACACCACACTTTCTGACTCCTAATGTGCTGCTGAGTCTACAAGCTTTGAGTCTTTGCCGTTTCCCCAAACACACTGATTCTGGATAAAGTTTTCCCCGAGTCGAGAACACGAATGGGTGACAGGAATGTTTGGTTAAGTACGCGACAAGAGGGAGGAAAAAAAATCCAGCCGGTGTAATTTCTTTCTCCAATTAATCTTGACGACTCGCTCCTTCCTCTGGAAATGTGGACGCATCAAATCCACCCGCGCCTGTTCACCCCGGAGTTTTGTGCGCGCGTGTGAGATGCGTGTGTGTGTATACGTGTGCGTGTGACTATGTGTGTGTGTGTTTGGCTGGAAGGCGGCTTGCACG
>OMKZ01029575.1:17557-31628 GCA_900302535.1 Neoniphon sammara
TAGCCCCGCGATTGACTAGCAACCTGTCCAGGGTGTTTCCCTGCCTACTGCCAAATGCATGCTGGGATACGTGCCAGCCCCCCAGTGACTCTGGATAGGAATGCACGAGTAAGGAATGAATGAGTACATAAAACTGAAAGACTTAGCTACACATAATAGGATTACTCACTGTGTAACTTTAGAGCTTCTATAATATTCTTTATCTTCATTATAGAGTTAGCATGGGCCACCATAGACAATGCTCATTGTTAAACAGGCAAGTTTCTATCTTGACCATACTCCCAAAGAATTGGTGTATTCCTGATGCATGTTCTTTTGGCCCAAAGGCATGCCCTGGTTTGGGTTTGAATTTTGGTCTCCCACATTTCCATAAGATCCATTAACATGGAAGAGCATTTCACTGAATAGCTGTGGTACACATATTCAGAATGCAATTCAACGGGAAAAAAAAACAGCTTCAGGCTTTGTTTAAAAAGTTATGGTCTCACGCTGGCGCAAAAGGCACGTGTTTTAAGGAAACAAAAGAAGGGAGAAAAGGCACTTCAAAGCCAATCATTATAAAAAAAACGACTCTCCACTCCACTTGATGGCCTAAAACAGAGCTGGATTGAAGATGCTGTCTGCGACTGTCAATCAGCCTCTGCAGTCTGCCTGTTCTTGACTGCGGAGCTGTCAACACTGACAACTGACAAGAGCCAAACACTGTCTGGTCTATAGTGTGTGTATGCACTGTATCCATGTGTGTCTGCACTGTATACAGTATGTGTAATGTTCCTTCATTCATTCATCGTCTTTGCAGTGCATTCTTTGTCTTTGGGTCTGGACCATATCCCAGCATGCTTTGTGGAGAAGGTAGGGAGACACCACTGACAGGTCACCAGCCCATCACAACACTGTAATTTGTATTCTTCTTATATAACATGAAGTCCAGTGGAGAGTTTATTTTTTCTTGAAGCTCAAAGGTGAGCAGAAAATAATTTATAAAGTTGTTTTTATTCAGGTTGTTAGGTGTTACCTGGGTATGGCACGGTGACCGTAGCGGCTGTCAGTGAAGATGTGATGGAGAGCAAAGATAAAGCAAAAATGTGCTAAAATCTATTTGTCTCAAAGAAGCATTCAGGATCAATCAAAGATCCTCTAATAAATGAAGATGGAGCATTACAAGCTGCAACAATGGTATAACAATGGTCTACACTTCCTGTCTCCTAAGTGGGCGCGTTTGACTTTTTTTTTTTTTTTTTATCTTGTCATATCTCTGCATTTGGGAGCACCAACTGATAAACAGAGCAAGTTCCGAGCAAACACACCTTTCTTCTTATTTGTTTGTCTGAACAACAGCAATTTAGTGAAGATCTGGGTCCAATGTTTACCTCACTGACCATGGGACATAACAATCAGGGGGGGTGTTAGTGTTGAACCACAGGACATAACTACAGGAAATGACTTGCTTTGCTTTGGCCGCCTTCACCTTGGTCAAATGTGTAAACCGTGTTAATACACAATGTTTTTTTTCTCACCTGCCACTCTTTTACATGGAATCCTGTGGGAAGCGGCGGTTAAATGTTCAGAAAGGGGCGTTCTTAGAAAAAAAAAAAAAAAAGGGGTGCTTCCACCAGTTTTTTTGGTTGGAACAAGTTCAGCTTTTCAAACCGGACTGTGACATCAATCTTCATTTTATCTACTGACCAGTTACAAATAGAAGACACAGATCTCCGTTCTTATTGCTACAGTGCGTCAACATCATCTCTCTTTTTCTTAATATCAGCTGATAAAAAAACTCTTGGCAGTGCTTTTTTCATTCAAAAAAAGCTGAGAAGAAAAGAAATGTGTGTAGTGTGTAAACAGGACCTGAGCTGACAGTGTTGGCCTGCTTACAAATTATCACATTGACCAAATAATAAAAAAACATCTCACCAGGCATTAGTCTCCACTTCACTTTGTCACCAGAAATCTGGTCCATTTATATAAACGGGTTTCGGTGGCAGATGATAATGCTGTTGCAAGGACTCTGTCTTAGCTGAGGGATTAATGAATTGACACCCTGCTGCAGCTCATCATATTTTTCTATCAGACCTGCTGGAGTTTTCTGACAGGTGTTCAGGGGAGGCAACAACTTATTCCGTTGCCTGAGGCATCACATTAAGAAACACTCTGATCTTAATAAATATTTATCTGTGGAAGGGCTGGAAATTAATTTCAGCTCTGATGGTTTTTTGTAATTCTCTCTCCTTTTTTGTATTTATCGGTTTTCCTTAGGGGGCAAATAAGAAACAAGACCGTGAAAGGACTTGTGTTGAAAAGACCTTCGGCAGTGAGTGGGGGCATTAACAGGCTCAGACAAAAACCTCCTGCAAAGTCACGTCCGCGCCTGCAGTGCAGAGCAGCTCCTCTGACATGAGAACAAGGCTAATGGAAGCATCTTCTGCAAAGCAAGGAGTCAGGATCAAGCACTGAGACTCAAGCTGCTGTAGGGATCGCCAAAGAACCAGGAGCCTTTTGTTTTGAATGACGAAAGTGCTGCTTGACCTCTGATTAGAAAATAACACAGAATGGAAAACTGTTAGGGATATGAGACAATATATCGAAATTCAATATATTGCGATTCAAAAACAGAGTTTGTCTTTTGGAATCGAATTAAATGTTTTTTTTTTTCCCATCACAACTTCACAGGCTCTCCAATTTGCAGTTTGTGATAAAAAAAATAAATAAATCTGCCAGTGGGATGAGATAATCCCACTTGTTTCCAATGCTAATCAACTTGTTTCCAGAATTTTCTTGAATCAAGTGTCATTTTCTTGATCCTAGTGGGCTGATCTGCCTTATTCTGCCTTGTTTCAACAGATTCATACTTGTTCCCAGAAAAGTTCCTCAAACAAGTGAAACTGCATTGGAAACAAGTGGGATTATCTCATCCCACTGGCAGATTGTAAAACGAGTAATACGAGACTAAATGCATTTTTTTTTTTGCAATGATAGTGACACTTTGTTGTCATTGAACTTTTCTTACATCACATTGTATCAAATTGTTAAGTCCATATCATGTATGAAGTCATACATACTGTATATGTATGTATATGTAGCATATTGTCCCATCCCTACTAACTGTACAAAAAAACTATTGTACATATCGTTGCGTGAAAACCTCCAAAACTCCATTTTGGTCTTATTTTCATGTTTTATTTGAGGGATTACAAGCTCCTCTATGAGTTGAGAAAACTCTTCAATCTCTTAAACTCACGAAACCCTTTTCAAAGCCACTAAATGATGTCCAAAATGCATCGCCATCAAGCTGAAAACCACGGCTGGCATTTTGGAGATGAGAGGTTTTCACCTGACAGCGATGCGAAGTGATTAAAACGGCACAGGGACCGTGAAATGAAAGTACTGGAAGAAAAAAAAAGAAAAAGAAAAGAGTGTAAATGCTAAGTTAGGGAAGAGTGGGAGAGAGAGATGAGGGAGAGTGGAGCTGCAGCACCAATGTCCTCATCACTGGAACAAGAGAGATAATGAACATTTATTGGTAAACACACACGCACATGCATGCGCGCGCACACACGCACACACACACACACACACCTCCAGTTCAGGTGTTAGCCAGCAAAGGCTTAGCTGTTGTCTCTCTATTTCCAGGCTCAGCTGAAGGAGGTATTTTTATGTTAATTGCCCATTTTCTGCTGTAGTGGTTATTCTCCTGAATGCTCTGTTAGCATCGCTTGTTTTTCTCTCAACCACCTGTCACAAAGAAGAAGATGAAGAGGGGGATAATAGGGAGGAATGAGAGCGAGGAGGCTTTGCTCTCTCCTTTTTCTATCTCTTTTAAGTGCGAGAAATCCAGGAGTCACCTCAGCTGTCTCCTCCATCCTGGCACGTCGGCCCGGCTGTCCGCACTTATCGCATTAACCGAGCAGAGGAGATTATTAGCAGAATCTCCAATTACCCTCCGATTCGATCTCTCTGAAGAGATCCCTTTTGCTGGTCCGTGCATGAGCTCAAATAGGAAGGGGATTGCGAGAGCCGCTTGCAAGAAAAGCAAAAACGACCTCATCCTCTATTTGAAATGAACCCTTATTAATATTTCACCATGTTGGATATGCATGGGGCTTTGAAGAAATGAGCGTCCTTTTTCCAGTCATTTTCTGGCGGAAAAGAGGACGTGATTGGGGGCTATGGTGAGAGAGAGAGAGAGAAAAAAAGGGAATTAAACAGGAGAGTGAAAAAATGGGTTTTTATCCTCAGAATGGAGCCCTCTTTCACACAGAAAGAGCTCGACAGCGTTTTGCCGACTCCGGCGAGAGGCAGCAGAGCGTAGATTTGGAGTGGTTGAAAAGGACCGGCCGTACCGCCGAGACCCAGAACAAGGTAGCTGGACGGAAAGTAGAGGGAAGGTACTCCGGCTAGTATCTCTGTCACTATACCTGCACACCTCGCATACTCTGCCAAGCCCATTACTATTTCCCATGCTGCCCTTCACCGTGACAGGCGCTTAAGTGACTCAAAAACGAACCCACAGAGGCACGCCGCCTCGCAGTCGAGTCACGCAAAACTCAAATCAAACAATATCAGTTTTGAAATATGGTCAAAGGATGCTGCAGGTTGTTGGATGGAAACAGTCAAAAGCCCAAAGGATTATGTTCATAATACATCACAAAGATAGCTGATGACATTATATATCTCTAACAGCCCTGCAACACATACTGTATGCACACAAAAAGACACATGCGTGCGTACAGAAACCATCTCTCTGCCGTCTCAGCGATGCGAGGCTGTGGCCTGGGAGATTTGTGAGTTCATTTGGAGGCACATTAAAGCTCCCCTCGCTCTAACTTGAAAGAATCTCTCAGCCTTTGGACAATTTTTCATTGTGAGAAGTGCAAAACTCATTACAGCAAGTCAACGCTGGGGTATAGATATGAGAGATACATGCAATTTTTATTTTATTTTTTTCAGGAAAAGCTAATGTGTGGAAGGAAGGTGTGTCTGTAAATTGGATGTGCTGCCGTCTCCGGAGCCGTGCGTGCCATTTGAAAAACACTTTTGCTGTTATGATGTAAACCAAAGTGCAGGCCATCCATAACAGAAAGCAGGAGAATGTGAGGAGATTCGTCTAATGGAAAATTTTGAAGGAGTTTGACTTCGGCTGCACAGCTGCCTGGATGGTGACTCAGACAGCATTAAAAAGTGCGAGGGGGGGAAAGAAAAAAAGGACTTTGTCAGACTTTGTCCTCATTAGTGCCCATCCCCGCTTCTCACTGACGCAGAGCCCTGCAATTAAAAAAACACAAGTTTCCTGCGCTTGAACAAAGCGTTCAAAGCGTCAGGCGGACGCGCGTATTCGACGCACCGACAGAGAGAGTATGGGAGCTTTCAGATTAAGTCGTGCGGCTCTCCCTCACATTGTTCAACCTATGGTAGCGGCACCCTGAATTCATAGGATTTAAAGGCCTCCTTTTGCCAAGCAGCCAACAAACGATTAGCGGGGACAATTACCCAGGAAAGGCTTGCCAAATAAAGAGGGTAAACAAAGAAGGCCCATTAGCTCGTGGAGCCCACCCCAGCTCCACTGGGGACGCTGGTGCTGGGCTGCTGGCAGACGTATACAGACGTAATGGGATGTTTTCATGTAGCCCCACATGTAAATGCGGTACCTTGACGTGTTAATAGCCAAGCGTGCTGACAGGGTTGCTAATTAGTCAGAAACAAACAAGCACACAAAGAAAGACGGTCCTGTGAGGAGAAGCTGCATGAGGCAGAATGAAAAGGCCGGGCGTCATCGAGAGCCGCCGCCGCGCGCTTGATGGAAAGTGAGTCCACTGCGATTCAGCAGGTTTCAGTCAACAGGTGGTTGAATAGCAGGTGAGGGAAACCAGAACTTTGGACTGTTTCCATCAACAGCTCTTGATCCAAAGCGCTATCCAGAATGGGACAGAGGGCTGGACAAAGTCAATGGACTGAATACCTCAAGATTAACATTGTGATGATATTGTGGGGATGACTATTGATACTTTTGTAAGATGTTTTCACACAAGACTTCATTAGTCATATGGATATGGTGACCAAGCATGTAGAGACAAACAAGTCTAATATATTTGGAAAGTTGCATTCTTTTGGTGTGATGCAGCCAGAAAAAAACAACATTAATGCCACATCTCCATGTTGCCATATCCAAAATCAGACAGTATCTGGTCTAGAATGTCCTAACAGTCAGTGTATTGAATAGCCGTCTGCTACCATAATTAACTCTGCAGGGTATTGACAGGACTGACAGACAAAATATTGTCTTGCCATATCAGTGCAGCAGGCACATAATCTGGTACCACTCACTGCCCGCACACTGCCAGGACTTATGCTGCTAGATTACATGACTTGTGTGCAGTATATTACTGAGTGTTGAGACTTTTTAGTATTAGTGAATATTTATGCCTATTTTTATATCTTATTTATTTTTATTTCTGATTTCTATTTTATTTTTTCTTCTTAGTAACCTTACTTTAGGCTGTTTGTGACAGTTGGTTGCGACTTGGCTGCTGTAACAGAACAATTTTCCCCTCAGGGGATCAATAAAGTCTATCCATCCATCCCTCCTTTACAGGTTCTCTATTGAATTATTCAATACAAGTAAACCTTAAAAATAGTGGTTTATACTTCCATGATGTTCACGCTGTCTTAATCTCTGCTGTGACTGTTTGCTGGCTGAGCTAAACACAGGCGAAATCTGCAATAAATCTACGAGGGACACACACACACACACACACACACACACGGCTGTGGATTTTATTTTTGTTTTTGTAATAAGAGGATAAACAATGATGTAAAGTAGTATCTTGTTCATTTGAAAAAATAACTAAGTTAATGATTAAGTTTGAGGATGAAGTTTGCCTGTGAGTCTTTGTATGAAAATTGTCAAGCTTCTGCAGGTCGTCTTGCATTAAGCATTTCTGCAGTAAGTGTCTTTGTTATTGTTATTGTTGTTAATACCTGTTGATATAAAGTCTATCTTGCTATTTCCAGCATATGACTCAGACTACCCACTTCGCTGTTACGTCAACAAATTACCTCACTGATGACAGCCCTGCTTTCACTGCTTTTTAATTTTTTTTGCCCCCACCCACCACCCATCACCGCCCTAACAGCCCCACCTCCCACCTGAACCTCGCTGGCTTTGCGGGCCCCGGCAGCACGGCGTGGGTAATGTCACAGCCATTTTTTATTCATGCAGATGGAGTGTTTGGGTGGCCCTGCTTGAGACGAGGACACAATCCCTGCTGCCGGTAAACACAAATTTAATGGGCCCGGCTGGCTGGGAAGAGCTGCAGCAGCCGGGGAAGATGGCATGTATAAGAAATGAACAACAAGGATGTGTCAGACACGAGAAAAAGCAAGGAGAGGGGGAAAAGAGGCAGCGTAGCAAATGTCTCCGACTAGCAAAAGGCTAAGGGGGGTGACAATGTGCTGGCGTGAGCTCTTGCAGCTCCCTGAGGGTGAAGGTAGTGTACGCTGTCCTCTGAAATGTTAGTGCTGGCCTACTTGGCCTGTCTGGCACTAGTGATACAGACAGATACAGACAGAGAATCATGCTGCAGGCTGTAACCCGAAGTGACTTACATACACTGTGGAAGGAAATAGAATTTTTTTTGGGCTGCTGGTCTCAGAAGGCTTTTTAGTTACACAAATATACATGAACACACTCAGATAGAGACCTACAGAGGCTTTCCTCAGACACATGTGGGACTGCTGTGGAAGTGAGTGGTAGCTTGAGAGGTGCCAGCTCAGTTAACCTGAGCAGATTTTTGCTTCTGTTGGCATTGTTGTGCTGTGCTTCAGCCAGGAGTGCGACAGGAGTGCGACAGTTGTATTCAGCGGTCAAATCAGAGATGGGAAGGAAAGAAGACGGTTCACTCTCTGGATACTTCTGTCATCATTCATGGATAAAATAAGCCTCACTCTGTGCTCAATTGGGTTATTATTTTTTTTTTTTATTCTTTAACCAATAAAAATACACTAGGCTTATTTGTTTGAGCAACATATTTGAAATATGTATGATGATATGTATTAGGCATGTTTAACTCACTCTGTCATCATGTAAACCTTTTTTCAAAATGATTTTGAACATCTTGATGCGATTTAATGATGAAGGCATGTGGTGTTTAAGCAGCCGAGTTAGGAAATGTTTTGGTGCAAAACATGTCTTCTGTGTCATGCTTGAAAGAGATCTATTTGCTTTTCCTATTAATATGTATATAATTTCTATTAATGTGTATATAACACAGCCTGTTCTTGAATTCATATAAAGTAACAGAATTATGCCCCCAGTATGAAGAGCTAACATCGGCTTCATGAGGTCTACTGTGGGCTGCAGCTAACTTGAGGACATCGTCTCTCATTCATTTTGATCTGAATTACACCTCTTCCCGGACTCATCTTTGGTCACACTCAAGGCGCTGATGTGTCGCTCAAGACTTGGTTTGATTTTTGGGGAGTCAGAGCAGCTGGCACCGCATCTCATCGGATCAGGTCTGTGAGAGTAGGGCTGGATCACAATCAAAATTCAAATCTTGTAAGACAGGTGGGCCTTGAGGACCTGGTCGAGAAACACTAATATAACATTGCATTTTTCCCCTCAGAAGGCAATATTCTTGACTGTAATTATTAGTGATTCATGCTTTGTCTGCTTGTTTGAATCTTGCTCTTTTTCTGTTTGTCATATCTGCCATAATCTCTTTTTGATTAGAATCATGATCTGATATCATTTAGCTGACTGGATTTGATTTGTGATGATAATTGCTCTCTTGGTGCCCACTGCTGGAAGGCCTTCCCCTCCCACTCTGTGATCTTCCCCAAGATTTGCTCCACTTTTGCCTTTTCTAGGATTTTCATGCCTGCTATGAGGGCTACAGTCATTTTACAGAGGTCATTTGGTTTTCTACTGTGCTCTGTACACAGGTGATTAAGGCTTATAATTAAACTTGAATCCACAGTCATCTAGATAAGTAGGTCCATATTAGGATACATTTTTAAGTTCAGTTTTTTTTTTTTTCAATTAACGTAGTCTAGATGGAAGGAGAACCTGACATGCCTGTAACCTGCCTGCAATAAGATCTTATAGTGGGTCCTACAGTTATAATGAGCAGACTGTATACCAGGTTATAGGACTGATGTCATGATAAAATAGATTACTCAAGTGCAAACACTACAGCCTTGGTGTTTATGCTTCAAATCTCCTGCATGCAATGCGCCATGGAAAAAAAACTGCATCCAGTGTGAATGGATCATACAATTACAGTGCAAAAGCTGTGTGAAGAGACTGTGATATTCAGCCTTTCACGTTCTTTTGATAGTAACAATAACAGTGACACAGACAGTAACTCTAATAGAACTTCTAACACTTTCAACTTCTACACCCTGCTCAATAAACAGCATGCATAATTAGTGGTAATTGATTTTCTGCACACCACAATGAAGCTTAATAGAGCAGTGAAGTATCTCTGCCTGACTGTTTTGAATTTGGCTCCCGATGACCACTGCGCTGTGGTAGAAAAATATCTGTAGGATTCACATCTACAGTATAATTCTCATTTCAGTTTAGAAATCAGAAGGGAACAGTAGCGTATAAAAGAATAAAATATTGCTTTTATTCATTCTTTTTGCCATGGCACTGTGATCTTCAAGGAAGAGTTAAGGTAAGACACTTCTGGGTTTATCAGACTTCATCACAGTGGGATAAAAAAAATGTGTTATTTTTAACTGAGCAATGTGTTAATAAAAGGAGGTAAAAGTTGTAATTTTGTGAAAACTGGGGGAGGATATAGAATTTTGAACAAAACCCCTCCCTTCAAAAGTGGGCATTTGGATCAAAGAACATGAGGCTACTTTATAAAAAGATATCTAAAATATCAAGCTTGTGTCCTTAAATGTTCCTCAGCAACTTCGTCAGTGCAAACTTTAATGGTTAAAGATAGGGGGATGGATTTAGGGAATTAGGACAAGCCTGCAGCTCGAGCTGAGAAGCTGAAAAGTCAGCGGAGCAAAATGGAGCAGACAGTAACTCCCCGCACAAATCTGAAGACAAGAAGAAATGCCCTCAGCAGACAAACTGGGAGACAGCGTCACACCTACTGAGTAGATGCTGAAAGAGCTTTTTTTTTTTTCCCCATGTCCTTTTTTCATCATGCTGTAGTGTGATGATGTGAAGCAACACTGTGGGCCAGACTCAAGCATCCTTTACTCTTTTTCAGATGGCAGAGCCTGAGAAACAACATGACAGCGTTTGTTAGCTTGTGTCTCAGCATGGCACACAACGCATTACTGTAGTAGGAGTTGGTGCTGTAATAATACTACAGTGGTGCCTTGTCTTGTCTCCTCCACTTTGCCTCCTTATTGTCTTTCAAACGTGCTGTCTACCTCAAGCCTTCCCCCCGAAGCAGAAATGTTTGCAGCCCT
This sequence comes from Neoniphon sammara, assembly GCA_900302535.1. Taxonomy (NCBI): domain Eukaryota; kingdom Metazoa; phylum Chordata; class Actinopteri; order Holocentriformes; family Holocentridae; genus Neoniphon; species Neoniphon sammara. The sequence goes on from OMKZ01029575.1 coordinate 27,995, forward strand.
AATGAAAAACAGTCTGAGAAAGTTTTGAGGGGAGAAATGGAAATTGAATCAAAGCGAACAAAGCCTAATAAATTGGCTTGGTGGCATTTGTTATTTAGGGAGTATTAATCCAGAGACACGCTGTCCAAATGTAAAAGCGGGAAGAATGAGCTGTTGCCTTAAAGCTAATGAGGTATTTGCCAAATCCTCTTAGCCAAACCATTTTGTGAGGGTTCAGTGAGTGATTGCCTTTCTGGCACTAATATGAATGAAACATTGTTGGTGTCGTTAAGTAAAACGCTGAAATTGACTGAAGACGAGAGACACACCTTATGCAGACAGAAAATAAAACGAATCAAGCAGTCGAGTTGAAGCCCATGTAGTTTTCAAGTTGAGGAACAGTGTGATTGTCTTTTTGAAGAATCCACAACGGTGTTGTCAATCAAGCTAAGTTTTCTTACTAAGATTTTGTGCAAGCATAACGTCTCGTAATAAAATGTGAAGCTTCATCTGTAATGAAAATGTGAAAAATTCACCAGCACTGGCAGATCTAGGGGATGGTATGAGTTGGCAGCTGCCACCCTCAAAAAAAAAACAAAAAACAAAAATGGCCTCACCAGCCCGACTGCCACTCCAGTTTTGGGCAGTCTAATTAAAAAGAAAAAAAAAGTCCCTGTCAGAAATTTACAAGATTGAAACTCTGATGTCTGAGCTCAAGGTGAACGCAGCATGGTGTGTGGAAACCTGTGGACAATTTCACGAGGGATGCGACTACATGGTGAGTTTCCTGTGTTCAAAGGAGGGCATTTGTAAAGGTCTTTGAGGCTGAAACGAGTGCCTGTTACACTGCGATGAAGGAAAACAGTAAGCAAGAAAGCTGCAGCAGTTTGATTTTATCTGCTCGGCTGTTGGCTGCTGGGAAGGAGAGGAGCAGTCTGCCATAACACCACCCACAAGGAAGCAACAGAGGGTCAAAGTCAAATTTTATTCCCTTATAAAAACAAACCAACACCAGTGAAAGCAGCTTTACCACAGTCCAAGTTGGCCACAACAAGCCCCCAGAGCAGCTTTAATGCTCCTTGGCAGAGATTCTCCAAGTCTCTGGACTCTACCGGAAGGATGATGGGGGTGGAGGAGAGTGCTGTGTAACAAGTTGGTCCAAAATTTCTAAGGTGTTCAGTTGGTTGAGATCTGGTGACTGTGGAGGCCACAGCATATGATTTACATACTCATACCATTCATGTCATCCTGGAAGAGACCACTCCACTGTCTCTACGGCCTTGTCCACACTAATCTGCAGAAATATGAAAACGCGTAAATTTTTTCTGACACTGCTGTAAACTTCATAAATCTGCTTAGATTGGTGTGTAACATAATGTAAATTAGATAAGTGATTTTACTACAAATAAAGACTGGTACAGCAGCATATCTTAGTCCCAGTTTGGACTCACTGCACCTTGACTTTTCTGAAGAGTGGTTCTCTGAGGAGTCCCTCTCTTTCATTGAGGGGATTTCTGATGAGGAATTATCGCACCTCCAATCTAAGTAAATTAAACTAATTTACAATAAGGTAGCCTGACCTACCCACCACCCCCCTAAGCCACCCTGCCAAAACTCCATGCCACCCCATGCTAAAATTTCTAGAACCACCACTGTTCAGTATTCAGCATTTATACTGGATTCATACACATAAAATAGAAACACACAAACACTGGGTTTAGCACACAAATGCACAAGAAAGCAATTGCAAAGCAACATTGTAAATGGTAATTGCTCCCATCTGGGTGGTAGCAAGGGCTTTAACAAATCTTTACTCTCTTTTGCTGTTAATCTTCTTTATGAGTGTAATTAAGATGTTGGTAGCCATTTGTCAATGTGCTGTTGCTGATATAGGCTGATAACAATGGTTTTGTGCTTGTTGTGGAGTGCTCTATTTTTATTGATGTTGGCAATGAAATTGAGTCCAGCCCTTTGGGAGGCTTTCACACTGCTCTTGGATCAAAGCACACACACTTTAATTTTTGTAGTGTTATGGTCTTGGTGTATGAGTGTTATACTTTGACTGCTCATGGCAGAACAAAACGGCCTTCTTTAGATTTACTCTTCTTCATCTAATCTACTGAACTAAAATCAAATTGGCTCTAATCTAACTCAACCAAAGCAATGGGGATTTGTAACAAAAGTCAACAGGCTTCACAATAGAGTGAGTGGGAGTGTGAAAGGGAGCGGGGCACCAGCCAATTCTTGATTTGAGAAGCAAAGCTCAGAATAGACTGACATGTGCCATCTCTTTACCTCTGCCAATCCCCCCCCCTTCACACACACACACACACACACACACACACACACACACACGGCAAGTGGTTTCGACAGCAAGGTTGTAGGACTGATTTTTTCTCAAACGAGTATGCAAACTGGACAATGCAAATGATCTCCCACAAAGCTCCACACATACACAGAAGCAGAATCCTTGTCTTCCTAAGTTCAATACTTAAAATGCAAATATACATGCTCCGTGCACAATCAGTAATAGAAATATGTTTCCCCACCACGAAAGGATTATGTAAAGGAGGCAAGACTACAAATAGGTAGTAATCTGACATTGAGATAACGGGGTGAAATGTAAGAGTGTGGGAACATTTGCCTTCAGCTGTGACAAACAAGTTTTCAAATCCCAGCTCACGACAAGTTTTCTACGGTGAGTGAAGTTTGAATTTCTAGTTTTAAAGGGACAGTTTGGATTAACTGACGATTAAACTGGTTTGAGTAGTGATATCCATGCGTGGATGTTCTCTCCAGCGGTGATCCCTGTGGGCAGAGTTGTGGCTAATTTTCTGAGCAAACAGCTAGCTACCTGAGTAGCAGTCAACAGGGTCAGCTAACGGCTAACATTTCAAACCACAAAAACTCACTAATTTTTTTTTAAACCATCAACAACAAAACGCAACAATAATGTACAAACTGCTTTTCTCACATTAGAGAGATGCCATATCTCAGAACTATTTTTGCTCACTCAATAACGTAAGTGTATTACTATGCAGATTTCTCCTTTTTGAAATTCATATTCTACCAGAATTGACAGGTGAAGTAATACATAAACAGGCCCCAGGGTGTAGTGAGGAACTGGCAAAAAATAGTTCTAAGATACTGTACAAGAATATCAGTAAATTATTATTATTATTATTTGTATGTGTGGCCTTTCCACTGTTTCACTATAAGATTTAGCTAACTTTTGATGTGATGAACATTTAAAACTGGTGTGTGTAATTCATGCTATATATTGCCGCTTTACACTCCCATTGACTACAAAGTTGTAGCTTTTCTTGCCAAGCAAGCCCTAGAAAGAAGAACGAGCCTTCAATCTGCACACAGCGCTCAGTGTGCAGATTCACATACTATCATCCCAATACTAATCTCAGACGGGATTGGACTATTTTTCTCTGCTCTGCATGCTAATGAATTTTAAAGCCAAAATAAATAAATAAATAAACAGGCTGATTCACAAGTTGACCATTTGCATCTGAACCAGTGTTACAAACAGCTTTGATTTCTCACGCTGCGGCATCAGGAGGAACAGAAAGGGCAATCATATTCATCTGAAACCTCCCTAACTCTGCCGTTCACCAGGTCTGACAGGAAAAACGGGGTGGGGGGG
>OMKZ01029576.1:13706-23866 GCA_900302535.1 Neoniphon sammara
AGAAAAATATGCAAGGGTCATGACCATCGTGTGTGTACTCCTGTGATTACACATAAGCTCATTCCTTTCTTTCTCACTCACAGCCTCATTTCCCAGCAGATAAACACACACTTACGCACCTTTTTGCAAAGAGTGACAGAGGGCATGTCGAAGATGCTCTCTTGGTATTTGGATGTACGTGTCCTAGGGCGAGGCTTTAGTCTCTTCAACAAATCACAACAAGTAGAGGTGGCTAACGGGAAGATGTACACACACACACACACACACAGAAACCACAGCATGTCAACAGCAGCTTACAGCGCAGTTTCAACCGACTCTTCAAACATACAGTATATCGGTTTTGCAGGGTATTAGGTTGCGCCTCCATAACAGAGTTGAGTGCACTAACCCTTTAATCCTCACCCCCATTAGACGTAAATATTATGGTGAAGACTGCCAAGAATTAGACAGAGCCACACTGTTCTATGAATAGATCCCATGTGGAGTTACGTATTCTCTGATTTCACAAGAGTTTCTGTACGTGTCATCCGTGGAAAAAAAAAAGGAGCATTTTGAATATTTCATTTAGTCAGTTATAGTTAATTACACTTGTCTGATTTTGTTTTTATTTTGACTAATGGATCAAAAAAGTTGATTGTTAATGGGAGAAGGGAATGGGGTTGGTTTTCTTAATTCCCTCAAAATAATTTGACAGTTTGTATATGAAAAAGAAAAAAAAGAAGAAAAAAGTACACATTTTTGTGACCTGAACACAGTTTGTGTGGTTCTTAAAAACAGATTGCTAATGGCTAAGTGGTTAGCCACCCATGCTGAACCGTCACAGACAACTAGAGATGTAGTGGTTCTCCCCCTCTTAATACTTCTGTTGTTTCCTTGAACAAAGAAACAGACATGGTAGCTGCTAACCAGGTATATAAAGTGGCAGCAGAATTCAGTGCACCCGGTTCCAGTTAAGAGAGAAATGTGCAGAAAAAAACTTAAAGTCCAGCGTAAATCACAGACTTTGACAGGGCTGATGATGTGAAAATCCCAGGGATTTTCCACATAGAGAAAATGCGTAGGATCTGGAATTCCCTTTTTGGGAAAAGGTTTGTAGTCAACATTACGTCTGACCTCTGAAGCCTATTAAAGGACAGATGGATGGTTGTAAGATCGTTAGCTGACAATTACATGATAAAAGTGTTACAGATGGGCGATTTTTTGAAGTTGATGAACAGCATTCGGGAAACAACTGCTCAGATACTGGAATTCTTGCCGGTCTGCAGGGTTTAAAATACTCTCACAAGCCTCAGAAGCGGTCCTTGGATTTTCCTGTTCTTTTTTGGGGGGGTGCTGCTCCTTTCCATGTCTCAAATTTTGGGAATAATAATCTAAAGAATACACCAAACACTCTCAGGCGTAAACCGACGCCCGCTCGGCTTGACCCAGATGAGAGGAATTTGCTGCATTAAGGGGAAAAGGGGAGACAAGGTTTTTAGCACGTCACCAAAGTCTGTGGCCACTTCCTGCCGGTGCGGCTGGATTTTCTCCCTGGTGCTGGCTGATATTTGCACAGGCTGGAGGAGGGCTTGAAGAGGCTCTTTGATGGGCCGGGTTCGCGTGCTCTGGGAGTGTGGACTTAGGAGGCTGAGTTAATCCTGAGCCTCTCACTGTCGCCTTGGGTCTAAACCTCCATCTCAACACAACGCACACAGACCTGCAGGGAAATAAGACAGAAAGCGTTAAATTTAAACATTACATTTAAAGGTGCTGCATGTAGCATTTTAAACATCAATACATCATTGTCAAGTTTTTGTGATACTTGGTTGGGAATAGCCTCTGTCTCATGCCAGTGGTATTTTTAGAGCTGGTCTTTCTCAAAATGAAGACCGCATTTCCCATAAACCCTATTGCTTCCTCACGAACACATTCACACACATGCCTTGGAGACACACACATACACACTACAGCACAAAAACCACATTCAAATGTGCAAATGTCACTCACACACACACATACACACACAGGCACACACACACACACACACACACACACACACACACACGAGAGAGAGGGAGAGAAAGAAAAAGACTCATATTACTTTGACTCCATATGTGAAGTATGCTGCATTTACCTTTTGATGTTCCCCCTGAGGGAGGAGACTCTCCGGCAGCCTTTCGTTAGCTTAGCTTCCATCCCACCCTCCTAAAGCGAAGCCTGGGTCAGAGTGCTGGATTTACTGTACCTTCAAACACACATGGTGTCGATTTAGCTTGACCCATGCCGAAGACGCCAAAAGTCAAATACCTCATCCACACGGACCATCAAATATACCTCCAGTCTGGTCTGTCTGGGAGATGACGGCGTCGAGTCACATTAATTGATCGAATTTAACAACCTGGTATGTTGTGAAACGCTTTAATGAGAGCAAAGGAAATAAATCAATGTTTTATTAAAGCAATAAAAAAACAGAGAACCAAGAAAAACTAGCAAATTTAAAGATATAAGACCAGAACTTGTGTGGGTGTTTGTGTGGACTTGTGATCATCCATTTTTTTCATTGCACATTGCAGGTCACACCTCTGTGTAACTCTATCCTCCCAGGGATCAGGCTGATTTGGAGAACAATGTAGGAGGTGGAACACGTCTGTTTTGTTTCAGCGGCGTAAATAGGACACCAGAGCGCCGCAGCAGCTGTAAAACGATCCTCACCGCCAACCACTCAATACAGACTCGCTTACAGGTGAAACTCTGTGAGAGGAACTACCCTGTATCGTGAAACGTCTCAAATGGGGAAGGAGTCAGCAAAACCACTGTGGCTCAAAGGCAAACTTAAATAGTCTGTGACGTATAGATAAGTGTCTATTTTTCTACTTTCTGTCGCCCATTCAGTTAACACAATACTGAATCAAGCTGTATCCAGTTCATGAAAGCTCTCACATTTGCTTCTCTAAACACCTGGTGTCTGGTTGCTCTTTACTGGAAAAAGTCGTCTATTGCACAGAAGTGATGCTTTTTCTGTTCCTGGTAGCAGCAGTTTGTTTGGAATAAACAGAAGGAGAGATGGGTAATTATCATGCGCAGTGAGAGCCACCGTGGCTGAACAGAAAAAGAAAAGAGCGGCAACTCAAAAACAGAAAATCCAAGGATGTGGTAGTACTGGACACACTGTTTGATTGACAGGTGATTAAAAAAATTGTTTTAATGTGCGCTTATCCTGTTGATAAATAGTGAGTAGCCACGATGCGTATCACTCTCATGACAATAAGTGCTGGCCATATTAAACTATATTTAGCATTCTGTTATTACCTGTTAAGTGATGAGAATATAAAAACACTTAAATTCTCTTAAATCCCCAATACATCATTTGGTCTATGCTCTATGCTAACACTTTAACATACATTATGCTGTGTGATTAAAGGCAGCTAGCATAACTGCAAAATGAGACTTTAATGAGAAAACGAGTAGTTGTTTCAAAGCTGATATGTTAAATGATATGTGTTATGTAAAATCTGACAAAAATATACTGTTTTGAACTACAAGGGACTACTTTCTCTGTCAGAAGGTCTCTTTTCCCACAAGACTCAGAACGTGACTTATTTTGTTTCCAGGGGTTATAAATTCTGAGGGTTATAAATTTATTAATCTGCAGTTTATATAATCTGCAGGTTAATACAGTCTATTTTGGATAATAATAATTACTATCACTCAAAATAGAGTATGTAGCACCAAAGAGGAATCATGTACTGGAGACACTTGATGATTTTGTTGTGTAATTTCATCACTTAGCTGCCAAAAACCCAGACAGTCAGCTTATCCTGGATATAAAGATTATACATATAAGGCTAAGATAAAAGTAAGTGGTCTCTCTTGGAGCCAGAACAAACCACTTTATACGTGGCTCAAGTGGATAAATAAATCAAGGATTTTGTAAAACCCCCTAATTACCAACTCATTACCTTCACTCTTCAAAGACAAGAGATCAAGAGGAACCTGAATTCGGATTTAAAGTTGGAGTCTCATTGTACAAGTCATAATGCTGTAATGAATATCATTGTATTGCATCGTCTATTACTGTTATCAGTCATTTATTGTCCCAATTTGAGGCTCTTATCCACAGTTTATTGATCTTCTGCCAATGATGTGGCTTAGATCAAGTGTGTTCAGAGAGCCTCGCGAGGTTCAATTCATCTGTATAAGCAGACACAAGAGATAACAAACCAACGCTTCCAGCTATTAGATTACATCTGCATTATCAGGATGGCTGATTTATAGGTTTTTGGAGACAGAGGGAGAAGCAGAGAGAGCGAGAGAGAGAGAGAGAGAGAGAGAGAGAGAGAGAGAGAGACCCTCCATCGATGCCATTCAGGAAATTCCAGTCATTCTTCAGTAATTCCTCCTATCATTGCCTCTGTCTATCTCTCCAGTTGCTGCTTACACTCACACACACGCACACGTTTTCAAGGAGACAGTCACACACACACACACACACACACACACACACAGACAAAGAGCGAGAGAGGGACTGTGTGTTTCTTCTCTTGCCCTCCCACTTGTCAACACTGCGTCTGTCTTCCACTCCTCACCCTTAACCTCTGACCCCCAGGGAGACCTAATAACAGGAAGTGATTGACTCCCTGCAGTGGGTGCCGCTATGGGAAGAAAAATGAGGTGAGGAAAACTACTGGTGTGGACAAGTTTTAGGTTCACCGTCATGGAAATTGCCTTCATTGCAGGTAATGCAAATGCAAATCTGGGTTTCATTTGTTCTTCCTCCTAGAACTAGAAACACTAGAATCACCACAATAACAATAACAATAGCGATAAAAGATTTCAAATGTCCCAAATAAATAGGATGTATGTGTTCCCACCACAATAAATATAAAAACATCCAAAACTGTTATTTTATCTGTATTTTTGGTTTGATCAACCAGAAATAGTCGGCTTTTACATCTGTTCAGTCTCATGATCTTGAGGCCATGGCTCGCTTCTGACATCACAACCCTAATAAGCACTGTAAGCAGGAGTTATGTAGCTGACAGCGGTGCATTACCACATACTCAGGTTCCAGGTTAAGGTATTTGTGACTTGAGACATAATATTTCAGCTCCATCTCCTGACTTACCTTTTTTCCTGTCCAATAAAAAAGTTCCTTAAAATGCTGCATTACACAAACCAGAAACTTCCCTGCTATAGATTTTTAACCAGTTCATTCCTAATATCTTAGAAAAGGGAAGTCACAGGCGTAGTGAGTTTCATTCTGAAATGAAATAAGCATCATTTGAAAGAAAAAAAAAGAAAAAGACACCCACTCTCACAAAATGATTGTGCTTGTGACAAAATGGGTGACATTCCCCTTTAAGTGTTGTGAAAAACACACCAGTGTGCCGACAGCTGCGGGGTCACAAGGGGACACAGACTAATAGTCTTGAAGTCAAAGAGTTAGGACACCACAAGGCGAAGTGTGAACTTGAGATGATGATGATGATGGTCTGTTATAATCAGAGGAACACCAGGGACGTGCTGTTAGTTTCACCCATTTGGCAGATGCTCTTATCTAGAGCGTCTTACAATCAGGTTAAGAAACCATGTTTTATTTTTACAAGCACAGCAACTGAAAGAACGCAAAATGAACCAGCAACTTTCATGATTGTATTGTTTGTATTGTTTTTTCAGACAAAATAAAACCTCTAAATGACAGCTGATTACATATAATGAGTTGCCATATAGAGCTATAGGCAATGGCAGAGGAGCAGCACTAAAATGAGACAGCTGTTTAAAACTGAAACATGAAAAACTTCTCAAATAAACTGAAGGAATTTTGATGCATATATATATATAACTCCATACAATGAAACCCCATTTCCTGAGTTTTATTGCAAATGTGGATCAGCCCAGTTCTCCCACCCTGGTTGATCATTCGCTCTGGTTAACACTTCAGCATGCTCTATGGGTAATCAATACTTAGCATTATAGCATAAGTGAGAAATGAGAACTTGTAGCAGCTCTCAAGCTAAACGGTACACAGTACACCACGTTCATATGAACAGGGAAACTCCTTGGTAGTTCAAAAAATATGTTTGTTTGGATTTTTTTTCCAAGTATATTTCCTGTAAATTTTACCAGTCTCCCTAAGCAAAGAGCATTGCTTTGCTGGATATAATTTAAAATTACTTTCTATTTAGCTTTACAGCTGCTACACGTCATTATCTCACAAATATGTCCAAGTTCAAGTGATCACAGTGTTACCTGACTAGCAGCAGAGTGGTGTGAATGTATAAAAGGCAATGTATTATTGTTTGCAACCATTTTTTGGATGGACAATTTCAACACGTATTTGACTGCGCCATTAGTTTCCTGTTGTCGTAAAGGACATATCTAATGGTGTTTGGGTTGGACTGTGTTGATGGCTAGCAAGAAGCTACAGTAGAGTGGTAAGTTTCTCCTCAGTAAAGTTAGCAGTGAGGTTGTTCAATGTACGATCATCAACATTTTAATACCGCCTCGGTCAAAAAATACCAAACCTTAACTAAGAGTTGATTAAGGTTTGTTAGATTTAAGCAACGGAAAGTTGAAGTAAACTAAAACAATTGAGTTAAAGTATTTATGAGGTTTTGGATATGGTGAAATAAGAAAAACCTAAAATCAAAGTTGAAAATCAAAACTCCACTCCATAGTGGAAAAGTTCTTGGCCTTGGTCTTGAGAATTGAACCTGGGTTTTTTAATGTAGAAGAATCCGCTCATCCAACCCCCTACACTGCTCACTTTCTTTCTAGTGCACTATTTTAATGTCAAACTGCTGCTTATTTCTGGCCCTCCATGTAATTCTTTTGTGGTGGGGAAATATTTTTCTCCTACCTTCCGTGTCCATGTTTTCATTTCAAGACAACATGCTCGTTTCACACAGTTTTGAGACCAGGCTGTATTGGAGCCAGCTTTTGACCAGGAACACATGGCTGATTTCAAGGTTTGTGCTTTCATCTCTGAACAGGTTAAGCTGACCAGTGGGTAAATTTCCAAAGACCTGCATTCCTCTGACTGAACAAATCTCTGGAAGCACCAGGCCACTCTGCTGTCCCACTCAACTATCCCCAGCCTTTCTGCACAGCAGGTTACAGTGTAAAGGGGAGAAGGGATTACGGTGGAGTTGTGCATTTCCCATGTCTGTAGGTGTGTGCGCGCACATGCTTGCATACATGTGTGTTTGTTTAGTGCAATGGAGAAAAAAATGTAGGAGAGGGAATGTGGGAGGAGGGAGGAAAGATGGAGTGAGTGTGTGGGGTGAGCAAGTCCAAAGTTCAGGTGGGTGTGACATTCACCTACCACACCCCCTCGCCCTCCCTCGGCTGATGACTCATTTTGAGGAAAAAAAAAAAAAACCTACAGGCAAAGCAGGAAAAGAGGCGCAGTTACGGGAAAGTGCGGACGATACAAAAGGGTGAGAGAGGTGGAAGAGGCATGGAGACAAAAAAAAGAAAAAGGGGATGATAGGGTGGGGGAGAAAAGGAGAGTGAGGAACAGAAAAGGAGAGAGAGAAAATGGCTAATAAATAGCAGCAATCAAAAAGTATCACAGGAATGTCACCTCTGAAATTAAAAACAAAAAACAAAAAACAGAACAGGTCTGCAAGCTCTCATAAAACTAATTCATGTTAATCAGTTTGAACATACAGAACTGCACTGTATTGTGCAAAAATGTCCCAAATTGTGTCCATAGGTGGTGAGAGTGAATGTTTTTATGCTGAAAATATATGATAAATGGCGATGAAAATGTGGAGTCCAACCCAAAAATATAACAACCAACCCAATGCCTACAGGTTTTTGAAGCAGTTTCCATTTTTCTGGTTGATTTGATATTCTTTTTCGATGGAAACCCTCCTGATTTACAGTTTATTTTTTACCACAGGTCAGAAGTCAGCTTTAAAATGTGCTCGACAGCCATAGGCAGACAGAATTAGAAAGACGGAAGAGAAGCATTTTTATGTCGTGCCAAAAAATAACCACAAAATGCATCATTTCCCAGAAAGGCAGCGTAATGGGGTTTTGATTTTAGAAAATTTTTTTTTGCAATTCTTTCGGCATTATATAGGTATATATAATGACATGGAGCACTAATTAACAAGGTGGAAAAGTCATTTTCATTTCACAGTGACTTTAAAGAGGGAGAGAACAAGGGAGGAGAGGGAGGGGTTGAGAGTAGCACAGCCAGTGAGTCATGCAGGTGTAACAGCAGCAGTAATGTTATTGTAGACTGTACAGTGTTGTTGCAGACACTTTGTCATTCTTTCCATCATTAATGAAGTTAAACTACCCCAGTACCTCTCCATGGGTCTGTTGCTGCAGAAACACAACTCTCTCTCTCTCTCTCTCTCACACACACACACACACACACACACACACCGCCCTGTGTTGAGTGGCGTCCAGGCCATCACCTTGTCCCCGTAATCTCAGCTAAGCAGCTTTAGAGCGCTCAGGGAAGCTGTCAAGGTGTCTCCATGATAGCATCTTCTCTTTGGCCCAGTTAGGCTGCGTGCCCACTGGGAAACCCTCCTCACAGCACTCATGTCAAACTCAATCTCATTATTTTCTATGGAGAAGGATGTGCAGTAATGAGTTAACATTTTTAGTATTCAGAGTTCTAGGGGTTAAAAATGTTCAAAACTTGAGCAGAAATTGCCCTGCTGCAAATGGGCTTACAACAGTCTCACAGCAACAGCAACAGTCTCTGCTTCCCACCAGCATGTGTTAGTGCTGCTAGCTAAAAAAAAAAAAAATCGTGCTGGGTAATAAGGTCAAGTGCTGCAGACACTCGAGCAGAGACCAGTGATGTAGTCCAGAGTGCAGAAGTACAGAAGTATAAATAGTATCACCTCTGTTTATGCCTACTTTTAAATCTATTTATACCACTACAACTGCTACGGCTACTATTTCCACTACTGCTACTGAGATGACTGTCACTGCTCTACTACTAATACTACAACATAAACCACTATTACCAGTCTTACTACCACTATCACTACTACTACTATTAAAAGTTAGGCTGTTTTCAAAAAGTTTCCCATTTAGACTCAAACACTCAACAAGGCACAAACACAGTGACATCACCATTTCTGCCACTAGACGGAAGTTTTGTCGTAGCTTCGTTAGCATGTTAGCCCATGTGAGCGGATAGCGGCGGGGACTTAGCTGACGGCATGAAACACCAGCAGGATGTCAAACTCAAGAGAGCAAATAGCCAGAAGCAAGCCAGACTTCTTTGTCTGTACAGACAATGACAATGAGCAGCTTTAAAAAGTAACTAAGCACATGTAAGCATTTTTGAAATTCTCCATTTTCCCCAACCGCACTACAAGGTTAGACTAGCATATTAAGATTTATCCACTTTGGGGAGCACATTCGAAAACAAAGGCTAAAATGGAGTCAAAAAGATGCATTTTCAAACTCAGCCAGCTTAATGTGGACACAGTATTATTACTACTACTGTGTCTCATTTAATACTACCAATACTACTACTTACTGCTAATGCTAACTGTATTTCTTCTACTCCCAGTTCTGCTATTAAAACCACAATGCCTACTATTACTACCACTACTACAACTACTTCTACAACTCTCATGCTGATTACTGTATATTCCCTGCTTTCCCCGGCACAAAGGAAAGTACGCGCCATCTTTTCGCCCTTCACCCAACATTAAAGAGTTTTTCTGCGTCTCTGTGGTACGTCTGCAGTGAGAAACGGCTTCAGAAAATGATGACAGGTTCATACTACCAGTTCTTCAGCAGTGGAGTTCAAAGGCTGGAGACATAAAGGCCTGTCATTGAGAAGGAGTTAGCCGGGGGCAAGGCCAAGCAGGGCTCAGTTATAAAGGTATGCAGCGCCTCAGAATTTGGGTTAACCGACTGAGCGCTTGTGGCTGGAAACAAAAAGAAAAAAAAAAGTTTTTAAGAAAGTGCACATGGTAAAATTTCAAACACTTTACAGGTGTGCTTCGTCATAATACCTGACTTTGTTCTCTACGGCTATAAAGGAGGAACATGCAACGGCTGATGGGGGTTTTATGATCGCTCTCTTATGTAAGCAGGTAGAAGCATGTTTTCCCTTGGGATGGATTTACAGAGTGATGGCTTCAATAAAAAACACCACATATCCGTTTCATAAAAAAAAAAAAAAAAAAAAAAAC
>OMKZ01029579.1:0-11444 GCA_900302535.1 Neoniphon sammara
TGGCAGCATTTAACAACTGGCAAGTTCAGCAGCGGACAACTAACAAAAGCCACGCTGGATGAACGTAAAGTCAATAAGTTCCGCAATTTGAATTTAAATTTATTTCAGCTTCTATACTTCTGAGTCATTTCAGAGACACAAAAATAAATAAATAGCATGGGCGGTGGCAGTAAGTGGAATAAATCTATTCACTGTTCTCTTTGGGATTATCTTCAGTTCGATTGGCACTTAGGTTGGCCACTTCCCTTTGGCCCTTCTGGGTTGCATTAGAACTTTTAACAGAGTCCAATGTTGAGTTCACCTCCTTGCTGACCTCCTCTTTAGCTTCCTCTTGCAGTGAGCCAGAGTCTCCGTTAGCTTCCATAGAGGGGCTGATATCTGTCCCATAGACAGCCTTCCCCCCGTTGAGGAGGTGACTGTGCTCCTCTACTTGAATCTCCTGGCCTTCTTCTACCTCCTCCAGCTTGCGCAGGATAATGGGAAGCTTTGCATCTGCGTCAGCATTCTCCAGCAAAGCAATATCGCTCTCCTCGTAACGAGGCAACGGAGCGCCCTCATCCAGCTGTTTCTGGAAATGCAGGCGCTTGGCCCGTCCGCTGGCTGATGCCTTCTCCAGGATCTGCTTCTCGGCTAGGCGAAGCTGTATGGCTACGCGAGAATGGAGAGACAGATCGGGCTTCTCCAGCAGAGAGCGGTCCTCCTGAAAGAGGCATGGAAAAGGATATGGCTAGATCTCTAGATCCACACTGGTACATTTTAAAGGAATACTCAATGTTTTGTTGGATACAAGATGTTTGATACCATTTTCACCTCTGTACGTCCACTGGTTTGGCTCCTATGTGTAGCATTTTGTGTCAGCTTAGCATAAAGACTTGAAGTCTACAGGAGTCATTAGCCTAGCTCTGTCAAAGTGAAAAAATAAACCTTAGGTAGGCAGTATACTTCAAACTAAGTAGAACTTATGGGTGAAAAGACGTCTTTGCAAGACACAAGACGCAGTGTTTCCTGTTCTTTGGTGTGCTTTGTGCACGACACCACAGCCGAACTGTGTCTTGTGTCTTTTCTACTTCTGATCCCTCCCCCTGTCCGTGATTGGTTCTGACGTCACATGGCTGGTGATGTCATCGCTGAAGCCAGAGTGTAGAGTTCATGCTGAAGCAGGGCTCATTCACTACTTCCGGTGCCATTGGAAACACATCTTGAGCTAGCATGCGCTTCTGAGGGGAGAGTTGCTGAGCTTGTTGGTGGACAGGGTTCCACAATGCGAGCATTTCACTCTCATATGCGAGTAAAAACTCAGGTGTGCAAATGCAGCACTTGTGCAACTGAAGAAGGCCATTGTTGCTGAGAGAAAAACATTACCATCACAGCGTTTCCCCATATATTAAATGTAACAGCGTCAACATCGTCACAGCTGCCAAAATAACTGGTTAGGCTGTCGATGTATAGGTTTGATCAAAATAGATCTCTATTACTGTCCTTCACCTCCACTTCACATCATCCGCAGAAAATACTCAGTCCAGCCAAAAGGCTGTTTTTCACACTTCAGTGTTTTTACACTGAAGTCTAAAGCCAGCCAATCTTCACAGGAAAAGCCAGTGTTTTTGAACATGTAGTAATACCTGCCTCCAAAATTATCCAACAGATCATTCACGTGTTTGACGTTTTGCTGTTACAATATCACAAGCAATATCATAGGATATCATAGAATCATAGCAGAGTTTTTTGTTAACAGAATAACTGAAATAATTTTACAAAACAAATTTTCTTTCATAAATGTTTATTCACTGGTAAAAATGACCGACTTCTTCTATTGTGGTGCTGTGTTTTCCTGCATCAAGCTGGCTCTCAACAGGGGACTCGCGATCAGTAAGCACCGTCTACCGGCATGGAGCGGTATGAAAAGAACTGCAGTTCTTGCAGAGTATACTGCACGTGGTGTTCCAGGTGTTCTTACATCTTTTCGTCTTGCATTTTTTGAACTGTCTTATTTACAATATGTATCGTGTATCACACAGTAATAAAATATACATCTTGGATTTTTTTTTTTTTAAACAAGAGTCATTTTAGGAGAAGTTAGATGGTAGGAACTATAACCGCTGAACACATATGTTCAGTGGTTATAGTTCCTACCATCTATAGTTCCTACTATCTAACATCTCGTAAAATTACTTGTTTTTTTGGTTTGTTTTTTTTATTCAAAGACGTGTATTTCAAATACACGTTACATTGTGTAAATAAGACAGCTTAGTTGCTGTAATGTTTATTTTTTCACTCTGACGGCGCTAGGCTAATGACTCCTGTAGACTAAGAGTCTTTATGCTAAGCTAACACGAAACGCTACCCATAGGAATCAAACCAGTGGACATACAGAGGTGAAAATAGTATCAAACATCTTGTCTCAGTCTGGGTAAGTCGTAAAAAGGATATTTTGCCCAAAATGTTGGAGAATTCCTTTAACATACTTCCAGCAGAAAGCACACCAACCTCTGAGGTGGTCTTGTAGGTCTTGAGGAGCAGAGCAGCTCGGGTCTCTAGGAAAGTCCACAACTTGATCTCATTCTCCCAGCTGACAGGGAACTCACTGTTGCCCAATGTGAAGATCTTATTGATGGCACGTTCTCCAAGCAGGTAGTCCTTCAGTTCCTCTGAAATAAAAGGAGAACCACATCTAATCAAAGAACAAAAGTAAAGTAGTAAGGATTACGTAAAGAGAATAGAGCCATAAAAGAGCCCCGAGCAAGGCAGCCAGTGCCCTCCTCCCAATAATTTATGGTTAAATGTCTCTTCACCAGATCCTTTTCATTCCAAGACTAGTGGTAGTAGTGGTGTCAGACAGAAGGCTGAACACTGTTTTGGTCAAGATTAACACTTAGACTAAGTGTCCTCAACTGTGGATCTGGATAAAAGGCATTGACACCCTCTAGGTAACTATTCACTCTTCTGAAACCTTTCGCCTGCTGGCTTTGATCTGAGGAGTTAAGCATGGCTTAGTTACATGGGAAGATGAAAGCGCTGCATGCCAGAGCCCTGGGTGTGTGTGCACACTATTCCATCATGTCACATCTGTTAAGAAACGTAGACACACACACATTATGATAGACCCCCCCTCCCTCCTCTTCCAAAGGCGTTGGGGCCATTTTAAAAATTAACATGCAGCGAAAAATGTGAATAATATATCAAGCAGGGTCCTGAAGATGAGTCCTCTGACAGAGGAGGATGTGGCCTTGTGTGGTTGGGGATTTATGACACCAGCGTCGTTCTGCGTACATGCCGATGAATATTGCAAACCCCCAGCGGATTGCTCCTTCCACACATCTGGTGGCCTGCCTTGATCAATTAACCGGCTCAGGAATGGACAGGCCTTGCTCTTCCCTCTGTTTCTCCCGTTACCTCCACCTCCTCTCCATCTCTCGCCTTCTTGCTGATGCGGGGAGGAAGCAGTCGCTTGGCGCTGCTCTCTGAGGAGTGTGTTGGAAACTGTGGCGTGCTTTGTCTCGGAGTGTGTTACCGGCTTCATGGCTTAGGGGCTCCTTGGGGAATGAGGTATGTGCGCGTGTGTATTGGTACGTTTGTGTCGGTGTCTTACCCTCTGTCATGCAGAAAACTCTTAGGAAGGCTAGGAGTTGGGCTGAAATGGGTGGCTCGTTGCAGTGCAGCGCAAAGATGCTGGACCTACAAACAAAATGGCATACAGCACAACCTGTCAGTCCGTCAATAAACACATCAAAACATAAGAAAAGGAAGTAGAGGCACTTGAACTGCTCAATGCCATTTTTTCCTCATTAATATGCAAAACTTAAGGTATAATGTGTATGAGTACACATTGTCCACATACGATACAGATAGCCTAGTTACAAGATTCAAGATGGTGCAATAAGCCGGTAATAAATAATTTGTTTCTTGGATCTGAGACTTTCACATCATCATAGATCAATGTCATATGCCCGTTATTTGTCTGAACAATAACTAATAATACATTTTAAACTGACTGGAGTGAAGCACTGCAGATACTGATGTATACATGTAAGTATTGAGATAGCCATAAAACTTCTACAATGATCCATTTGATTATTGCTAGTTTTATCATGTAATGCATCTTAGGGAAACAATCTTCACTAACTAACAGGGTCCTCTGATGCTTTATGGCCCCAGAAGCATGAAACGTGTTGGAAGCGTTTGACACTGATCTTCCTAGAGGGCGTGGTGAACTCAGGATTAGCATATGGTTTTGGGGAAGAAAAGGTGAGAAAAGGCGAAAAAAATAACCCAAATAAACTTAGCTTCACAGTAGTATACATAAAATCTACTGCTGAGGTCTGCCTCGAAGTCACTGTCAGTGGAGAAGCTCCTGAAAGCTTCGCTTGATGACATCAGATTAAATTCTTGGCTTTCTCTTGTCAGTTTTGAGGACTTGTTCATTACCACCATTTTGACTAAGATGTCCAAGATCATAGGGCATATTTCATTGTTGAATCCAAACGTAACAGCAGTCAATTCCTCATTTTAGCCTGATTTGCTGGGCCTGAGAAGACATATGAGAGGAGCGTGATCCAGGACTCAGCAGAATCCATTCCAGATCATAACATTACAGACCGAGGTAATTTTGGAGAGGACAATATTTTCCTGCATTTCAGCAAAGTGATCGATGTGGCGATCGGTA
This sequence comes from Neoniphon sammara, assembly GCA_900302535.1. Classification (NCBI taxonomy): domain Eukaryota; kingdom Metazoa; phylum Chordata; class Actinopteri; order Holocentriformes; family Holocentridae; genus Neoniphon; species Neoniphon sammara. The sequence goes on from OMKZ01029579.1 coordinate 4,664, forward strand.
CGACAGGGTCGACATTATTACACCACACAAACGCATTACAGGAACCGGCTCTCCACTGCTCCTATTAAATTATCTCTCTGTCCATCGCTCCGGCAATAGAGCATCCAGCTGAGGGAAAAGTTAACTCTTTATAGAAATGCTGCACTCAAATGCAACTCAAAAGGGCATTTTACTGTGTTTTAGATCCATTTGTCTGTGTGCAGCAAAACGACTGATCACAGATCTGTAAATGAACAGCACATGGTGTTCAAAGCTCTTCCACCTAATAAACTATGTGAAGTTAAGGAAATAAAGTAACGAGGGGAGAGGACATATTTTCAAGTTGTGAAAGGAGGCTGAGGATGGCAGCAGCTCCACATCCCGGTAAGGCCTGACAGTGAAGCTGTTGCCGTTTCCTTTGAAAATGATATATCACCATATCTGTCAGTTTAATAGAGCACCCCAGCAACAACGGGGATTGTTTCAATTAATTTCCACTGTTGAGATTTAGACTGTCATCAATAAGAGATTAAAAGGCGTCTGATTAAAAATGCCGAGCAGAGAATGCTGCATAATATTAAGGGGCTAATGATAAAATGATTAAGCTTCTTGGTGATGAAAGTGTGGGCTGGATGGTAAATTGATACTTGGTGGGGCGGGAAAAAAAAGAGACCTGCTGCAACATTTATATTATGTGTTTCAATTATGCCAAAGGGGGGGCCTAATTGTTTGAAATATTTACTGTGCACAATGACTGTATGAGGGGATTTTAAAGCTTAAAGTTAGTCATGTGCCTGAAGCTGTCCTTGACCCATATTAGTAAAATATTTTATTCAGTCATGAGAGCTGACCCTGTGATTATATTTAGGTGCACAAGCTCTCTAAATGTACATCATAAACAATGCAATGACTCAAAAAGTAAGTGCCTATCTGGTGGGTGAACAGGTTTTTTTAGATGGTGATCAAGTCATGATCACTCCTAGATTCCAGCTCTCCCAATACATCACAGAACACCAAATAAGATTTTTCATTCATCACGGAGCAATGACGAGGATGGTCTGTCCTCCAACTAAAAAAACACGAAAAAGAAAAATGACAAAGGGGGACTTTGACATACGCTGGGATGCCGGCTCGTGCCAGCACCTCGGCCTTCATGGCGTAGAGGCGTTCGCTCTTGCTGACGCCCAGCTTGATCTTCACTCGGTCGTGGGCGTTGTCCTGGAAGAAGAAGCCGTTATGGATGACGAACTCGGCATTGGATCGCGTGCCATAGAAGATGTAGATCTACAGGAGGAACACAAGGTCTGCGTTAGTCGTCACCGCGCTGCAAGCACAGTCTTCCTCGTCAATTTGAGCAACTAATTTGGAGGTTTTATTCGGGAAGATCAGAGTACCTGGAACATAGTTTACAGCACTTCTTTCTTTTTGATCGCCATAGCAAACTACAGAGGCAGGAGGTATTATAACTTATGTCTATACATTTTCATGAAAACTCATACTTAATTCTGTAGAGAGTCAGAGGATTGTGGTGGGCTGGGTGGCATTAACTGTATGAGTATATTGATATAAACTTGCTCTGAACTTTAGAGCAACTTTAGAAACCATACTTTAGAGTCTAAAGTATGGACTTTGACTATACTGCATCCATCAATACAGCCTCACCATTTTACCTGACCTGTAAATGGAAACATTGTCTAAATAAAAATCACAAGACTGGTCATCAGCTGCCAGTGCAGCCGACTGTATAACTTTGAGTGGCCATGCTTTCATTGGTTTGTTTAGAAATGTAGGTGGAAAAATGGCAACCAGAAGTTCCGCAAACAGCGAAGGGGACTTAGTGAAAAAGACTGGTGCAACTTCTATTATATGGACATGGTCTGAATTTGGAACATCAGACCACGAGCAGACAACCGCAAAGTATGTGGTACCACAGCCACGGCAGCTTTGATGAAGCTCCCCTGTTTCTTTGGACTTGCGTTATTACCGAACAGAGAGAATTCTTGAGTTTCCTTTTCCGCTCCCTGAACAATGTTTCCAGAGTTCTTGGAGGCAATATTCCATATGCTATTGAACAGACTTGTGCAAATTATTGGAACAATTAATAAGTTGTGGTTTTCTGTTCAAATTTGGATGGACAATTTGAGAGACCAATGAGAGGACCGTGGGTCTTTCTAGCTTTGTGCTATACAAAGGCAACTGGACTTGCTTGAGGTTCTAGAATGCGCCTCTCATCCAAAAAGGCAAAACTTCTAGAACCTCAAGCAAGTCCAGCTGCCTTTGTATAGCACTTCAATACCATTATCTGTATGAATGAGAATCTTCTTTTTAGCTCCCCCGTTTTCCTAAAACCATTGGGAAGCTTTTTCCAGACTTTTTACTCTGTGTGGAGAAGAAAGCCTGGGAATGAGGTTACAGTCAAGGCACCAAGGCAGTTAATACAAATATTATTTTTGTCATTTCAAATTCGAACACAGGAATACGAGGAGGGGGAAAGAAAAAGCAAATGATAGAGTGGCGGTGAGAGGACATCATTTTCTCAAACATTTTCTACAAGCTGTCATGAGGAAAAAAAATAGTCAACACGCTATAACTGTCTGTGTTGAAGGACATGGTTCCCTTCCAGAAAAAGCTTGGAATGAGGGCTTCAAAGAAATGATCAAAATTCTGGTTCACAGGTTTGTACAGTCTTTCATGACTTCTACTGTAATTTCAAGACCAAAATAATATACTGTTATCATTCATGCTTCAAATTATATTGTGATAAGAATTTTAGGCTGTAACACCCAGCCCTTGTGCTGTGATTGTTCCTCTTACGTTTAAACTTGTGTTAATAACTCTACACTTAAAGGTGCGCTATGCAATTTTCACATGCTGACGAGAATATCAGCCAACTCTTTGATGGCTTAGTACCAAAGGAATGAGAGAGGCACAGGATCTAATGTTTTCCACAAAAAAATGGAAACGTGTTCCATTGAGGTAACTTAATACCTTGTATTTTTATTTGAAAGAAAATATGCCTTTTCCAATCCTGTGCGCAAATACGCCATACCTGACACCCAAATAATAAGAATAATTTGGTCAAATATGGTGAATCTACAGCAACTCAATTAGGGGAGACGGAACCCCTCTCTCAGTTGCAGCCACACTCCCTGATTTAGGCTGAGAAGACGGCCGGATTTTGATACAAAAATCATGCAAAATGCAGTGTCGCAAATGAGAGCAAATGAAGCGCACGGGACCGAATCTCCCGAGTGATGAAACTGAGAAAGAGGAATCCGCACGCTGCTCACATACAGATTCAACACATTTACTTCCTGGGTTTACAGATAGAGAGACTGGGTGGGGAGGGGAGAGTGGGGGTGAGACACAGTGAGAGAGAGAGGAGGAGGAGGAGGAGAAAGAAGATGGGAAGACAGAGAGGGGAGCGATAAGACCGGAGAGAGGAGGAAACGCTTCCATTCCGAAATGCTTCCCGTTGGCCCGATGGTGAAACTGGGATCACCTTGCTGTCCCTCTGAATCTTATCAAATAATTCCTGATGTAAAGACGGGCAGGTAAGGGAGCGAACGCTTGGCTGTCTCTGTCTTTCCTCCCTTATTCTACCTCTCTGTCTTGCTCGCCTCGATTCGGCTACCAGGGTCAACAGGACTGATAAGATGTCTTGTGTGCATGCAGACTTGACTGGGGGACATGAACATGAAAACAGAGAGAGAGAAAGAGGGACAGCAAATGCTTCCTCACCTGTTCGTTCTCCTTGTAGTCCTGCAGCGCCACACATTCACAGCGGTCATCCTCCAGATTGTATCCAGTGGTGATCTGAGAATTGGAAAAAAGCTTTTCTTTTTGGTACATCCAACTAAAAACCACTGACTTTTTCAGGGCTCCCACACTATGTCAAATGTAAAATCCCCTACCTTTTCCATGACTAAAATACTGAATTTCCATGACCTATACAAAGGCACCATGTCATTTTTTTTCCTTGATTAAAATGTATGTTTGAAAGCATTTCAGATGTCTTATTAAAGTTCATCATTCTATTTTATTCTGAGGGGGAAGTGAACATATTTGGTGAATAACTGGTTACTGATTTTTTTTAAATTAAACAGATAAAATTCCATGATATTCCACAACTTGATATTCCAAGAATTTATTAAATCCCCTGACTTTCCCTATCTGGAATAGACTTTTCAAAATTCTTTGACTTTCCAGAAATTCCATGACTGGTGGGAAACCCTGCTTTTTATGGGTTGCACAAACATACCACTCAAAAATTAAAAAAATAAAAAACACCTTTGCCCCCTAGTGGTCAGAAATAGTACACAAAGACCAGATAGATGGAGAATTTGTATGAAAGTGTGTCCTGTGAATGACTGAAACCTCCAACTGCAGATGAAATGTAATGACTCACTTTCAAGAGGAGGGAGCTATTTGTGTAAATGGGAATTGGACCAAGAAAGTGGCTACTGAATGTCCTCCTCATATTGATACGCCTTTTGCACAATCCACATCTCAATTGTGTCCGAGATAAATTATGTTCTTCCCTTCATCTCTGTCATATGAATGAAAGTGGATTAAAGAGTGACTAAAGCAGGTGAAAGCAACCAAAATATGGTATGAGAAATGAAAATGAAATGGACACTTTATGTAGTTGAAGACCATTCATGGTTTTCCATCCATTAATTAAGAGACCTTCTCGAATACACGCACTTGGAAGAACTGAATGGATCCAGGAATCATTTCTGGGCAAGGTACACAACACATCTTACGGTTACAAGGCAATAAAAAATCATATAGGCTAAAACCGGTGGGAATCCCTACAAAGATGTTTCAATAGATATCCTAATGACTTATCCTTTCAATGTCCCATGCATCGCACAAATTCAGTCTCATTTGCCTGGGTAAATGTATTTTCGATGTGTATACAAGAGGGCCAGTAATATTGCTCTGCTTCAATCAGTCACCGAACACAATCAAAGTAATAAGCAAACAACAAAAAACAACAAAACCCTGGAGACCTGTGCAATACAGTGGATTTTCGCTAATTTATTATTGGTGTTATGTGGTCCTTTTCCCAATTCCCAATGTGTGAGTGTTTGTGTGTGTGTGTGTGTGTGTGTGTGTGTGAGAACCTACCAGTCCGTTGGTGTGGTTGCACATGTCCCACAGGGGGATGAGGGCCAGAGTGACCCGGCTGCCGTCCTCGGTGGGGATCTGGTTCTGACGGGTCATCACCGAGGAAACTGCCCATCTGACAAACGCAATCAGCCCATCACTGCTTGCTTGACAAAAATGTTATTTACCTCAAATTTCAAGGTTGCATGAAACAAAACAAAATGAATAAAACATAAAAAATGAAAAAACAAACCTGTTATAAATAACTGCATTGACGACATTTTAATATTTTCAAAGGCCTTCAATTTAGCGTATCTAAAGGAATAGTTCACCCCAAAATTAACATTTCGTCATTATCTAATCACCTTCATATAGCTGAAACAGTGGTTTTGTTTATATGTCAATGTAACACGACGAGCCAGCTGGTGCACATTCATTTCAACCTTCTCCAAAATGACTGCAGTGAATGGAGACTATCAAAAAATGACCGTAACATTACTCCCCGTAATTACAATAATCCCGACTGCATCCGAAGGAAGCATCTGCTTGCTACTGTAGTGACAGTTGGCGCATGCAGAAATGAGGTAAATCTAGGCAATAATGAGGTAAACATTGGACTTTTAGACCCAAAGTGCAAACGTCTGACTTCAGAATACATGTGTTCTGCTGTTTGGAGTCATTTTATAGTCATTTTAGTCATTTTTCACCTTTATTGAAGCTCGAAAGAAATGGTCTCCATTGACTCCAGTTGTTCTGGAGCTTAAAATGAAGCTGCAACAGCTAAATGACTGTGTTTTATTGACATACAAACTTCACCAGCGTTTGAACTGACATGAGGGTGAGAGGATAACAAAATTTTCAGCTTAGGGTGAACTATTCCTTTAAGACTTTTTCCAGACGTTTTTTTAAACAGGATCTGCAGATGCCCTGAACCTGTGTTAAAGGAATACTCCAATGTTTTGGGCAAATACCATTTTTCTGACTTAACCAAACTGAGACAAGATGTTCGATACCATTTTCATCTCTGTACGTCCACTAGTTCAGCTCCTATGGGTGTATTTCATTACCATGTTATACACATGATATATTGTGTAAATAAGACAGCTTCAGGGTTGCTGTAAGGTTTATTTTTCACTTTGATGGAGCTAGGCTAATGACTCCTATAGACTTCAAGTCTTTATGCTAAGCTAACACAAAATCCTAACCATCGGAACTGAAGCAGTGGACGTACAGAGGTGAAAATGGTATCAAACATCTTGTCTCAGTCTAGTTAAGTTGGATAAAGGGTATTTTGTCCAAGATGTTGGAGTTTTCCTTTAAATATCTTAATGTACATCATAGTGTCACTATTGAACTGACAGTTCTGGACAATAGCAGCCCTAACTGGTCTTGTTATTACACAGAGAAGTGGTTCGCCAACCATGACACTGGTGTTACCGATGGGAGGGAAGCCTTGCATCAGATGAGAGGATGGAGAGAGGAGGGAGGCGGGGAGGGAGGAGGTGGGAAAGGAGCAGGAGGAAGGAGAGAGAAGGGAGGAAGGAGGAAAGATAGAAGAGGGGAGAAAAGAAGGCCTGGCCATAAATTATTCCCTCAAACATAATTTGGCTCTTAATAAAAGAACGAAGAGAACAAACGCCCCGATTTTCCGCGACCATCCCCACTTCCTGGCATTTGCTCCAGATTCCAG
>OMKZ01029583.1:0-10192 GCA_900302535.1 Neoniphon sammara
AGGTGGGACAGATAGAGAGAGAGAGAGAGAGACGAAAGAGACAAGTGTGTAGACGATGAGTGAGTGCCGTGTTGGTCAGTTCATTTTTAATCACAGACCCGCTGTCCTCACTGTCCTCTGCTGGTTAAAGGCCTACAGTCATCAGCAGTTCAAAAGAGGTAGCTGCAGCTGTGCGGGGCGATTACTAACAGGACATGCAGAGCGGGTGCCCCGTGGCCCCTGACCACCCAGGGGCCCAGAATAAATATGTAATTGAAAGCTCTGACTGCTGGTGCATCCTAGTGGATCAGCGTGTAGAGTGCATACCACGTACTTATGAGGGCAGCGGTGCTCGTTCGTTTCCGGCCTGCGCCCTTCGCTGCATGTCATCCCCTCTCTCTCTCTGTCCTGTATTTCCTGTCTCTCTCCACTATAACTATCCAATAAAGCCAAAACACCCAAGAAATCATCTTGAAGAAAGCTATGCCTGGCAACTTTTTATCTTGAGGGAGCCAAGTGTATTGACCGTCCTGCTCTCCCCCGCCCCGGCACTTTCCACTCATCTTGATGAGGTGTCTGATGAACTCTGTGGGATGTTCAGGCACCGCTAGCTTGCTATGTGGAAAATGTAGCAAACTGGCAGACATCAAGACAGTCACTTCTCGGCTCTTCAGATCTCACCAGCATGGAAAAGCAATTCCAGTGTTCAGCTGGCACATTTAGTTTTACTGTGCTATCTTTTCTTACTGCTTTCCTCCATTCTTGTTGCTGCTTTGAGTTCCCTCCACTGTGGCTGCTAGCCTTACATTGATTGCCCCAACTCATATGACTGCAGCCATGCAACACTATAACAAATATATACATTTTGCTCATTCTGTTTTCAAGCAGCTCCCGGGATCAGAGCTTGACCTGTAGCAATGCTAGTAGTAAGTATTTTTAACGAGTGTTTGTTTGGTTTGGCTCTGCCTTCTACACCCCCAAATAGAAAACTATTGCCAGCTAGATAACTAATCTAAGCACAAATAAACGATAGCTCAAGCTAGTAAACTGTAATACAGTTGCATTAAATGCTGCTGCTGAATAAGTTACACTGTTTACACTCTTAAAAGGCTTTACAGGCCCACAAGTTTACAGCAAACAAAACAGGATGATAAACCCAAAGGTAAAAGGGAAAAGAGGGAAGAACTCTTGAGAAGTACCCTGGAGAGAGGGGGCCCCTTCGAGGCCTGCCAGGGGTGCAACAGGTGTCGGCCATGTGTGCAAATTATCAAGCTGTAAATTCTGTCATGCATAACAGAATTCATCCCCACACATCTGTACATGTAAGCACACCAAACCATAAACTAGATTAAATCACGACTTAGCTCTTGTGTGTCCAGTTAACTAGCCAAATACCAACACATCCTCATGTTTCAGAAATGGGGTGTCAGTAATGTACAGACAGGCAGACAGACTCAGGACATTCAGTTTTCTTGGCCAACCTGCTGAGGCAGCCCAGCAAAAAGTTGGATATTGAATTGGATTTTCGATATTGATTTAATGTAAATGTAAATGGCAATGTAAATTAAATTAATCAGATTTATATATTGCCCATTATATATTCACTATCTTCAACAGTTTTCAGCAGCGTTTGCCTAAAATATCTGATAAGGTGGGTTTCCAAATCAGTGAATATTTGACAGAGCAGATGCTCATTATATGTGGGACATAGAGAGTTTTTGCACTGGGGTCCCATCCAGAATAATCCACAACAACCCAAGCACATGTAGAGTGGAACAACCCAAATGTAATTGAGTTATAATGGTGTAGCATTATGTGGTGTCATTAATGCAAAATGTACACAAGAACTCGGACATAGTTAACAGAAAAACACTGGCAGGGATGCCTTATTGGTCAATAAGGAAGACAAGAGGTTAACCAGGCCAGTGGAGCATGGAGTGCAGGCAGGGAGAAGGTCCGGTGCATCGGGGCAGGTAAGAGGCCAACCCTTGGTGAGGGAGTGTGGAGGGTGAGAGATGGAGCCGGGCTGGCTGTGCAGCAGTTCACCTCAGACCACCTTCCCCGTTGTCTTTGTAGGCCACCCGGGTGATTGCTGAGGTGCAGCTGCGTCCCAGGATGCATAGGTGTGCAATAAACTGCTGTCTCTGTCCAGGGTGCTGAACAGGCACGGGACGAGCTCCTGGCTGCTTTCGCTGTCCGGGGTGCTGAACCTCATCCGGTCCTGTAATCACAAGGAAAACTAAATAAAAGTTTCTTGTTTAACCATGCATGATTCTGAGTAGCTGGTTTCAAATACGACCTTAACTGACTCCCCAACAGGGAAACACCGAATACACACAATGAAGACAAATAACCAGAAACTGAAACTCTGTCGTTCTCCTGCACAATCATCTGTCAATGTCAAATCCAGATTACAATGTAGATGATGTCTCTGGCTCTGATCTGTTCAATATTTCGAGTTACAGATGGAATTATTCAGGATCTATCTGTCAAACACACACACACACACGCACACACACACACTCACACACACATACACACAGTGTACTGTAGTGCAGGCATGAGGGTGCTGATTGCTGTTAGTTTCATCAGAACGACTTCGGTTGGATGATTTCGTCAGAACCTTTCCCTTGTGTATGTGCACTTGTGTCTGTGCGTGTGCACGCGCACGTGTGTGTTGCTTGTTTGTGTGTATACACGTGTCTGTGCAAGTGTCAGTGTGTGTATTTCATGTGTCACAACTATCTAAAAAAAAAGCAAAATGAACGGATGGGTAAATAAATAAAAATACAGTCAACTAAAGCTGCTGTTTGACTAACACAAGAGGTGCCTTTCATTTCCAAGCAGTCTATCAAACAGTCAGGCAGTCAGTCTGTCCGCCAGCAAGTTTGTCAGTGAGCCAGACTTTTAGACAACCTGTCAGCGAGTTGGCCCCCAGTCAGCCAAGCAATGTGTCTGTTTATCCATCTTTTTGTTTATCTATTAATCTCTTGGTCTGTTTGTTCGTTTTCTGCACGCCTGTTGAAAGGAGCAATACTGTCTTTCAGCAATATATAATTTACACACACATCTAAGTGGCAGCCGGTCCCTTGTGGTGTGTATAAGGAAGCAGATTAATGATCGTACTGTAGTTTTAGTGCTTTCATTGATTTCTTTCCATTGTATGTAGACGGAGAGCTGGGATGATTACTGTTTCTTGTGTACATGACCTCACAGAGGATAGGAACTGTGTGTGGTTGGGGTGTGTGTCCGTGTGTGTGCATGTGTGTGTGTGCGTGTGTGTGTGTTTTGTGTCCCCCCTTCACCACCATGCTGTGCGTCCTACATATAAATCAGTCCAGTCCAGTGCTAGCACCAGCTGCTGTCTGTATCTCTAATTATAGCCTGTGCTGCACAGGCTCCCAGGGTAATGCTGGGGGTCAGGTTACTCCGTCCCAGAGCTCGCTCACATAGATACACACCCCGTTTAAACTGGGCCTCAAAAACAGGCTCTGACAGGGCTTGAAAACTCACATATGGTCTTAACGAGATATTTATTCCCTTATTTTGACCTCTTTTTGGCACTTTTGCACTGAGAGAACGGCAGGGATGTCTTGGCAGAGGATTTTATTTATTTTATTATTTATTTTCACAAACTTGTTTCAGTCTTGAATGCAAATTCTTTACAAATATCTTTGGACCAAGTCATTAAAACATACTTCTATGATTATAATTGGAGGGCCCACTAGAATATCTTGGGCTCTCAATGCATAGTTCAAGGTAACACTGTATGTTGCTTTATTTTAATATCAGGAATAGTAAATGAAGGATGAGTAAATGAGGATTTTTTTCGAGATTTTTTTTTTTATATACTGTTTGATGAATTTGTCCATACACCCCAATACAACTTTTGAAGAGTTAATGGTCAAGTCAAGCTGGTGGGGCACAATTTCAACCAAAGGGTTAATAACAAAAGTATTATTTTGAGCTGACACCCCAAAATATTCTTGGTGGGTTGTCCAATTGTAATAGTAAGAGTGAGTTTTAAAATGACTTAGTTCAAAGACAAGATAAGGGTGTTTCTTGAGTTTGCAGCCTAAATAAATCAAAAAAGTGCTTTAATTCTTTTGAATTTTAAACCAGTTTCATGCCAGTTTCAACAGGCCAGTGTAGGTGAAGCCACAGATGAAGCAGCAGGCTGGTCTAAGCGCTGAAGGCTGGCTTTCTCCATCATGATTGATAATGATTGATAATGCAGACCCCAGATACGCTGCAAGTTCTGCCTGGCACACAGGGAGGGAGAGGAACTTTTAGATCTTCACTTCCTCACCTTCTTTCTCTTTTTTCTCTCTTTCTCTCCTAAACTTACTCTTCCCCCGACCCTACTTCACCCTTGTCCACTCACTCTTTATCCTCCCCCTCCTCCTCTGGTGTTCCTCCCTCCCTCTCTCTCTATTTTGGACGCTTGGAGGGGGCAGGGTGACTGAATGGGTTGGTCTCCTCTTCCTGCCTCTCTCTCTCTTTCTCTCTCTCTCTCCCTCTCTCTCTCTTTCTCTCTCTCTCTCCCTCTCTCTCTCTCTTACTCTCTCTGACATTCAACCACCTGGGACCTGACTGAACCTGTGAAACTTGGAAACTGAGGATTTTCTTGGAAACAAACTGAAACTCCCAAAAAGAACTTTGAAATCAACAAGAAGAATTAAAAAAAAAAACAACTACAGATCTGCTCATTGAAGTTCTTTCACTTTCTTCTGTGGGGACATTTTTTAACAGTTTATTTTTAAGCCTGGTGTGATCAAGCTTAACACACAAGTGACGTGTGCTTTTGGCTGCTGGATTTGAGTATTGCCTCCATTGCTTTTTCTCATTGTCAACCAGAGCCAAAAAGGGATTTACAACAGGAGTTACATGCTTGTTTCTATAGTAACATTCCACTTCCTGATCCTTTGAAGAACTAAAGGTTACAACTGAATATCCAACAAAGTCAAAGTCCAAGGTACTGTAAAAAATCTGTTTCACTCATTTCACTGAAGTTTATTGATCTGAAATGGGAGCAATTGAATGTTTCTGATGTTGCATGTCTACAGTTCTATGCACTCTTTTATTATTGTTATTTAACTAAGATTTACCAAGATTTACCAATAAAATAAGGGATACAACACACATAATATGGGCAAAGAAAGTCTTTCAGTAGATAATAAGTTGTTTGTTTCAAAATAGAGTGATCTTAATATTTCATTACTTCCCCCCTTGACTATTAATGAGCAACTCAAAACTATATTATATTAAATGCTGTGCTACAAAACTTTGTCTTAAAATATTATTTACTACAAGTTTTGATTAGCCTTTGTATGATACATTTTGTTTACTGATTACATCCATATTTTGGCAGGTTAATTGGTCCTATTGTCAACACACCCACTCACAAATGTTGGCTGTGTGGCAGGTATAAATGTATGTAGCACAAATGAATCCTGGTTACAGGAAAATTGGATAAACTGAAGTATTGTTACTTTTGTGGACGTGGGAGGATTTGATTAAAGCACACACGAATGCACACACACGCGCACACACACACACACACACACACACACACACACACACACACACACACACAAAAGAAACAATACAGCATTATACAGGCAAATCATTTCATTAAGATCTCAAATATATAATAGGATGCACTTAATTAATCATTTATATCAACAGCATGGGCACAGATAAGAACAATTACCTGCTATTTTATCTGGATGCACATACTGTTAATGCTGACCAAGGACACAACTGACAGGCAAACCAAAACATAGAATGGAATTAAAATTTTGGGCAAATAAATTGTTTGATCAACTCATTAAGGTTTGACAATAACATTGGTAATATTTTCATACTTGTGTGTTCAGCATGTCGTGCACTTCTGTGTTTTTGAGTTGATTCTGAGCTCACCTTGGTCTATCCACTAAATATACAGCAGTAAACTTAAGCATTAGCATGCATATTTGGCAGAAGGCAGGTGTAACAAGAGCGACAGTTTTATTGATTTATGTTCTCAAGGGTGTCATTGTCCTCTTTCGTTTCCCCTCAAATGACAATTAGTAGTCTAAACCCATATAATTCTATCCCTGTGCATTCCTTTGGCACGTAGGAAGAAGCAGCAGCCACAGTTGGTGTCCTTTTGTCAGCACCGATTGTGCTTGATGGTGACAACAGGTGGGCTGGGTCATCTGTTTTTGATTACAAGAAAGACACACATATAATGGAAAAGTGGCTGAAGATAGAAGTTGTGAGTCACTGATGGAAAAGCAAAGACAAGGAGGGAAATTAAAATTACATGGGAATCTTGGAATGGAAGATAATTGTCAGTGACTGTTTTGTTTTTCCTGCACGTTTTTCTGTTTGAACTGCTGTAGGACATTTACTTTCTCTTCCAACCTTGTGTCATTGTAGCGTCGTGACTGTTTTACCTGCCTGTGGATCAATGTGTTGGCCTGACCAGCTGTTGTCAGCGCTGCACTGGAAAATTTGTCAGCTTTTTATAACACACACACACACACACACACACACACACACACACACACACACACACACACACACAGACAAGTAAGCACACAGACACTCACAGCTCTGCTCTTGAAAGGACACACATGCCAGCTACTGTCAGGGCTCTGCCAGATCAATGGTCAGCTTTCTTAAATCACGCTCACGGCATGCAGGCAGAGTTATGTTGGATCGATTGTGTAGTTTGTTAAATGAATACAGTGCAGAAAGGTCAGTGTGAGACTGTGCGATGGGATGAAAACACACCAACTCTTCACATAACAACATCAAACCTAACTCTGTAATAGATAGACAGATAGATAGGATTATATGCAAAGTGCTTAACCATTAGACAATAGAAAAAATGTGACAATGAAGACAAATTGCAGGATGAAAGATGTAGGTCAAATAAATAGCCTTTTTCATACAAAGGGGTTTTACGAGTTTTAAAAGATGACACTAACTCCTCAGACATGGTTTGGCACACACTGGCACACATAATATGTAACTCAACTATATCATATTAAATGCTTTGCTACAAAACTTTATCTTAAAAGTTTTGATTAGCCTTTGTATGACACATTTTGTTTACTGATTACATCCATATTTTGGCAGGTTAATTGGCCCTATTGTAAACACACCCACTCACAGATGTTGGCTGTGCAGCAGGTATAAATGTATGTAGCACAAATTGGATAGTTGGATAGCACAAATTGGATAGACTGAAGCATCTGTACTTTCGTGTATGTGGGAGGATTTGATTAAAACACACACACACACAAAAGACACAATACAGCATTACACAGGCAAGTAATTTCTTTACTATCTCAAATATGTAGGATCCACTTAATTAATCATTTATACCATCAGCATGGGTGCAGATAAGATCAGTTAAAGCAGGACTTTCCTTATTTTTATAATTTTTAAAGCATTCACCTGCTATTTTATAAGACTTCTTGGGTTTAGGTCATCAAGTTTTACCCACAAATATGGCTAGCTATCATCAGAGTAACAGTAGAACACAATGCCACACCACTTGATAAGGATGCTAAGTGGGAGCATACAGTATATAAGAGAGTAAAATGGGGCCTAGAATTGAGCCTTGAGGTACACCACATATAACTAAAGTGACAATGACATGTTCACCGAGTGAAACGTAACATTTTCTGTTTGATATTTACAATGATCCTAGAGATTAGAGAGCCATGATTAGTATTGTCAAATTAGACTGAGTACATCACATCTGCATCTGCATACATCAGGGCATCATTAATAACCTTGAGAAGTTCATATTCCTTACATAAAGGTTAATCCTACTTTAAATCAAATCAAATCTCCACAACAGCATTAACTGTCACTTTTCCTTTAGAGCTAAGCTGTGTGACAGACAGGCAGAGAAATAGCAGAACAAATGAATAATTTCAATCACCCATCACAGCATGCCTTATAATGCACAAAAACAATCTCACAGCCACATAATCATATTATGGCATACAGCAAGTTACAAAGAAAGGATAAATCCCTCTGAGTACAATAATGAAAATTTTCTTTAGATATTGAGAAAACTAATTTGTCTTGTAAAATTGACTTTTTATAGGGATCTGGAATTTAATCTCCTCTCATCTCCTTGTATAATCTCTCTCTCCCTCTCACTTTCCGCTTCTCCCTCTCCTCTCTCCCCTCCCATTCATCTCGTCTCCTTCTATTTCTCATTTTCCCGCTCACACACAGAAAAATCACCAAACACATTTGAATCATTCACCTTGGACCATGTGAATAAACAACAATCTGGGAAATAAATCGTAAGGATAGAAAAAATGGATGCGTGGCATTCATCATGGGATTTACAGCGTCATCACAGTTACGCTTGTTGCACGTAAGACTATATTTCAAGCACATTTCAAGGACGCATCAGCCTAAATTAAAGTTACACAAACTGGGCCCATATCCATAAGTGGCAACTGTCAGTGCCAGACTTGCCAACGTTGAACAGCGACCTGACAGGTGTGCAGCGTCATTCTTTGACACCCATGCCAGTTTCAGGTTCTCAGATATTCAGTGACATAAAAGAAGAATTAGACACAAGTAAACAGCATGGCTCCCAGATGTAGTCCCCCTCCACCCCCCAACCTTTATTCTTGGCATGATCCAGATGTTACTCCTAGATCCTTACCTAAACCCTCACCCAACCTTAACCATCACTAACCAAAAGTCTAAAGTCAACCATCTCCAACCTAAACCCTTTACTACATAGTAGTCCCATTGGTTGATTTGCCATTGCTGCGTGGCTGAGCTTTGTTCAAACTTTATTTTAAATTCTAGTGGTGATCTGAATGTTTCCAAAGATACCGAATAAGTCCTTCTGAATTGCAAGGTGTATAAAATGATGCACAAGACATGTAGATATTTTCTATTCGATGTAATGCTGCAGCCATAAAAACATGGCATCTTGGGTTTGAATATTTCACTCAGTATAAATGTGATTGTCACACAATATGGACAATATGGGAGAATTTTTTTTCTAACTTTTATGTTACTTAAAGAGAAATTTGAGGGAAAATCAGGTGGTAAGGGGCTAAACTTAACCATCAAGATAGGTGGGACAGTCACAGCACTTCTGCCAGGAATGTGAGTGGGGGAAAAACTGGGTGTCCCAACCACTGAACAGTATGTGTTTATGTCCTCATTGCCTTGACTAAATGTGCTCCACTGATTGCTGTAATACTGGGAATGCAGATGTCAGTGTTTGCTCCTCTATTTACATTGTGGTGGGATGTAACACTGGATTGTACTTAGATGTGATGCCAGAGGCCGTATGGCAAAATAGAACTTAAGAAAGAATCCTTTTCAAGCCAACAATCGTCCCAGGAGGAGTTTCTTGTTTGTTTGTTTGTTCTTGTAGTTTAGAATTTTGGCAGTTGTTTTAAAAGGCTGGATTCTGCATCTCTCGGGATAGCAGTCTGCTGCTAGACCCAGAGAACTTGTTGCTGCACTGAAACTCTACAGGAGAATTTCACCATGGGTTTTTCTTGTTAATTATTATTTTCAGATGGAACAAATTGTACCACAGCCCTCTAATTCTTCTGGGAGATTTTTATTCGGATTAAACGTTACAGATTTTCCCAAAAGTGTAATCAAGCTCAATAAAAGATTCTGTCAACACAAAAATGTAGTTTTATTGGTTTCAGTGTAGTTTTCAAAATGACATCTTTATCTAGCCTTGCAAGTTTACTTTCTTGTCTTTTTTTTTTTTAGCACAATTACATTTTATTTTTAGAGTATAAATTTGTTCTCGGGTCATCCAAACATTGAGCAATCTGAAGTCTTCCCTCTCTCCTTCTTTCTCATTCTTTCCCTCCCTCGTTCACCTCTCTTTCTCCTCTGTCCCCCTCTATTTTGTCCCCCAGCCTCTCACAGATCTCTCCACCAATGAGCAGTCAGGCCAGTGGCGGGGAGGCGGTCCCTCCGTCCCCGCGGCCCAATCAGAGAACTCTGTTGGATGACCTCATATTGACCTTTAGTTCTCCCATGGCCTGGCTGCTGGTTGTTGCTCTGGTCATCACGTGGTCGGGAGTGGCCATCGTTCTCTTTGATCTGCTTGACTATAAGACTCTAGCAGGTAACACAGGCGGCGCAATGTGGATTCACAGCAATTATTTAATTTTTTTTTTTTTTTTTTTTTTTTTTTTTTTTCAAAGGC
>OMKZ01029583.1:10212-29451 GCA_900302535.1 Neoniphon sammara
GTGGATTCACAGCAATTTTTTAATTTTTTTTTTTTTTTTTTTTTTACTTTTCATGTTTTGCAAAGTAGGTCATGTTATTAAAGGTGCAGTATGTAAAATTCTAGATTGAAGCGAGGACCCTTAACACACAACTGACAAAAATGTGGAACAAGCATGTAATCAATTTGTGAGTCTGATGAGAATGATGTAGACTCAATTTTTAAATTACCTGCTTATTCCACATTTTTTTAAATCAGATGAGTCTAAAGGATGCACTTTTAAATAAAGCTTGTAATTTTTTTTTCATTCTGCAATGATTGCAATTTACTCATAATGTGATTGTAATGTTCTTATGATGCCTTGTAATGCCGTACGAGCAACACTTTCAGTCCAGTGTTACCCATTTTTCACATTTCATTCAGTCCTCCATATATCATACGACCCCAACAGACATTTTTGAAGCAGACTTCAAAAGTGGACGTGCTCTTACAAAGGTCATCGTTTTCAACACATCCATCTGTCAAGTCGGGGGACACGCACAGCGCCTCATGTCACTATTCAACACATGAGCAGCAGCAATGCACGTGACATGTCAAGGTGTGTTGTGCCTCACAAGACACACAGATGTACTGAAAATGATAAACCCTTTTTAAGAGCGGAGATCACACATTTCCTCAAGCAGTCACATTGTCACATAGCCTCTAACTTATGTACCAGTGCAGAAATGCAGCTGTGTACATATGCAGTGAGGACTACCCATTCCTGTTCATTTTAACCTGGAGTGATAGTCTGGGCACTTACCCATATAGTGATATTTGCTCCTCCATATGAGTGTAATAGACCTTTTTCACAGCAGCCATTTTAAAATGAATTAGTAGGTAAACACGGGTGTTACTAATGACATTAATTAAGGTTCTGTACCTAAATGGAAGAGAACTTTAATTAATGAGATTAGTAACACCTGTGTTTACCTACTACTTCATGTCAAAATGGCTGCTGTGAAAAAGGTCTGTAGACCCTCCAACCTGATCCTCCGACCCGTCAGCTCCTTCCCTGTTGCGAGAATAAGCGCCTCACTGAGTGTTCTTCTTCAATTTGAATGAAGTGGATCTGACTCAGCAAACAACATGTCACTACGCAACGACTTGCCAGGTGTGTAAACAAACATGCAGCGCTGAGTGGAGCTGCTGCGTAGTGATACAGAAACAAAGTAGTTCCACCAGTTAGCAAGCAGTAGAGATGAACGGCCAATTGGGTGGCTGCTCAAAAAAGTGCTTTTTGCGGGGTCACATCCACTTCACTCATGTTGGAGAAGAACACTACCTGTGAAATGTTCATTTTTGCAAACAGTTAACTAATCAAACTTGGAGGATCTATTGCATTTGTATAGAGCAGCAAATATATGGGCAAGAACCTGAGCTATCACTTTAAATGTCACACCCATAGACAAAAATACAACTTCTGCTCACACAATGAGAACGGATAGAAAGGGCACTTCCTGGTGTATGATGACGAAGTTATTTAGTGGATTTAAATTAAACAATAGAAATAATGCTGCTATAGAAATTAGCATTGTTTCACACAGTGATACTCAGAAGGTTTAAATGTTCAACACAGCTGCTGCTGCTGGAGCGCTCAGTGAGATTACACATCTGCCCTGGCAACAAATCAGCCTTCTCAGTCTCATATACTGAACTAATGTTAATTTCACTGGCAAAATTGTCAAAACATTCAATGCTTTAGTATTGCGTGACAAGATGATAGGTTTTTAGCTTCACCTCAGCAATTAGCGTGTCACGCTGCATAATGCAAATTTTTCTGATTACATGCTAATCTATCTTTGTCTATCCAATCAAGATACATAAACATTCATAAGCATAATGCTAAAGCATTAGCATACACCATAGTGAACTAAATAAATACCTGACACACAACGGTGAAAATGCATTCTATCAGTACAACAGGGAAATTATTCAGAGAGATGTTTATCATAAGCTGGCGTATCCCAGTGTTATAGCTTGATCTGAATGGTAATGACCTTTCTATCAATTCCAGTTCCTTCTATCTCACGTTCACCCCCACCACCACGGTCATGAATCACCATAAATTTGGTCTATCCTACTGTGTAAGGATAGTTCAGCCTCACACACATCCACACGCTCACCTCTAACTCCTCTCCTCCCTCCCTCTCTCACTCCCACCCCTACACCACCCATCCTCTCTTCCTTCACCTCTTCTCCATCCTCATGCTGCCAATCACCTCGTTGTCATGCCGATGCCATCCCATCCAAAGAGTACACATCATACTGTGACGACCCCGTGTGTTTATCTCCTGGTAAAAACAACAACAACAACAAAACACTAACAGTTTCTACACTAACTTGCTTGAATTGCTGCTCTGCCTGTGCTAGATCTGGGAAACTGGAGACATAGATAATCCTCATGCAGCCAATATATGTTTTCAGTATTTAGAAAACATGATGCATGGTGTTTGACATTATTCCTGCTGTAAGGCACATAGATTATTAAATCAATCATACCTCAGGTGATCCCGGTATTTGAAACTGTATTCATACACCAGACTCAGAATGTAATCTTGGCCGGCTCAGGCCCATGCCTGTGTACTGACATCAATCCCAAACAGAGCCTGTATTTATCAAGCCTCTCAGCTACAACCTCAACAACAACTCTTAGGTACTTGACAGCACAATACGTGTGTTCGCATTACCAAATGTGGAATTTCAAGTGTGTCTCTTCACAGCTTGTTGTCCAGAGATTTCGATTTCCTCTGGACCCTAGTCCTCAATACCAAGTGACCGTATGATACATAAAAACAAACATCCAGGGGCTAGATTCACAATAAATAGATAAATAAATAAATAAAATAAAATACAGATCTCCAGAGCATTTTCCCCTTTACTTTAGCCTTTAAAAAAGGGAAAAACATAAGCATCTATATTCTCAGAAACAGTTCTTACATTTTTTAAAAATTGCTTCTTATTTTGAAGTGAAAGCTCTGAAAAACCAGTGAAATTTCATACATTTAAACTAATTTTAAACGAATATGTCATGGTTCAAGCCCTATTTTGAGACATTTGTAAGTAAGAAAATCAAATAAATAATAAAATAATAACTGTTACCTAGGAATTGCACTCAGGAGCTTTCTTAAGAACTTTCTAAAATTTCTTATGTCATTATCTTCAGATCAGTCTTGAATGCACATTCATCCCCAGGCACTTGCAGGGTATGGCTAACTCACCAGCAAAGACTCTACTCTGTCTTCATGCCCACTGGCATTACAGAGTTCATTTGATGTGCACTTTTACAATCTGTTGACAGTGAAGACAAAAGTCGATATCATTCACATCATGATAGGCCAAAAATGAAAGAGCACAAAATCTCTGACTGAGGTTGATATCGTCCCTGTTTCACATTGCAGGGTAATCAATACACTTGCAAATCTTTGCCCTGGGCCAAGGAAACATTTTTGCCAAGGGCTAAGTGTATTCCTAGAGTAAAGAAATGTGCTGTGAAAAGCAAGAGTCTTCTGTAAAATGTAGTTATCCTCTGTTTTCTGAAGCGAACATTTGCAAGTTGACAATGACAAAATGCTATGCTGCATTTTTAATCACAAAGCTTTTCTCCCATCATGACATTTCAATAAAGGCCAGTGTGTGTAAATGAAAAAGCAAGGAGACATTTTGGGACAATAAAGAAGAAATGCAATTCTCCCTGACGTGAAAATACAAGAGAGAGAGAGAGAGAGAGAGAGAGAGAGAAACAGAGGCAGCTAGAAAGAGAGAGGGTGTAGGAAAGAAACAGGCAGATGAGAGAAAGAGGGAAATAATAGAGAAAAGGGGAAGTCATAGACAGTGTCAGCAGTGAGAGCTTAATCAGTCACCTTATCAGCCCTCGTTTTTTCTTTCTCTGAGAGCGAAAGGCAGAAAAATATGGATATTTATATTGTATGTCTACTGTCTTTAAAGGGGAAAGCAATTTAGATTAGAAAGATGGAAATGTTACCGGGAAGGCATTTTGTTTTGTTTTGTTTTGTTTTGGAAAGGTGTATTTCTGTTTTATAGGTGATGCTGCTATACATTAAAGTTCAGTTCAGTAAGTTCGGTAAAGTTCAAGTTATAAAAACTCAACTGTTATGCATCCACAACATCAGTCTTCTATTGACTGTCAGTGTTGTACATCTTGTTGACAATATAGAGTCGATTCATGTATTTCTTGTCTTGCTGAAAATGTTCATGTCAAAGACATTGATATGTGACTGTCTCAGACCATAGGAATCACAAGGATTTTGCTATTCCTATGGTTTTGATATTAAATTATCAGTAACAATTTGTTAGTCCAAATTTAGAAATTCAGAAAGAAATTCAGAAAAAAATTCTGAAATTCGGGAAAGCAAGAAGGAATGAGAGAAAGAAAGCTTTGTTTTTTGTTGAGTTTTGGTATCATTTAAGCTCCTCTAATCTAGAGAAGCTAGCTAGTTGCCAGCTTTTTTTTTTTTTTTTTTTTTTTTTTTTTTTAGGCCCTTGGAGGGTTTTTTTTCATCTCTCTTCTCTGTATTTTATCATTTTGATGTGGCTACTACAAACTCCACTAAACTCACACTACACACAGCTAGAAATGTGGAGCGCAGAGAGAGGAGGGTCATGGAGAGAATAGCCAAGAATGACAGAAAGAAGAAAGAGAGAAACAGAAAGAGAGAGAGGGGGAGGAAAATCATACAGCTACCATTCTGCTCCTGATGTCGCTGACACTGTCTGGAGTGCCAATCAAATAAATGTCAGTGCATTAATCAGTTGTTTATGAAGACCTATTGTAAAACTGCTTCACACTGGGCCTCAAACGCTCTGATACTCGGAGAGGCTTCTTCCACCTGGGAGAGGCAGGGGGAATATTAACATGAAAAGAAATTAAAGCTATTTCCATAAAGAAAAGAACACTCAAACAATGCCTTTAGGAATTTAGAACCGTCAGTCATCAAAATAGACACAATGTTACTCAAATTTATTCATTAATATTTCCCGCTGAAAATAGATCTGTACATCAGAAATATAGCTATATCACGATGACTTTTGTTTTGCTATTTAATGTAAAGCAAACCATGACTTCCAGTATCCAGATTATCACTGTGTTATAATACCAAAAACACTTGCTGGGAGCCGGTTCTTGCTGTCACCAGATAAACATGAACTGATCTCGGCCATGGTCACTCTGTTATCTCATCTGATGATGCAGAAGAGTTGGCCACAGCTGAACTCGTGGGCAGCAGTGCTCATCAGCAGCCAGACACATCCTGCTGTGCCTACATGCACTGCCTATATAATGCACCAAGCCCATAACATAAAATCAAAAGATTTTCACCAAGAAATTCAGGGCAATATGAAAATGATTATACAGAGGATAATAGCTTTGATTGATTAGGGTGAGAAGCAAGATTTTGAAGCAAATAAAAAAAAAATGTTAAAGAATTCAATTAAATTCAAACCTTTATTTATTCTTGAGAAAGACTCAGATGAATAGCCTGGGCCAAAACCTCTGTGAACAGGTCAATCCACAGGAGAACTAAAAATATTGGCCATTATTTTTGCCATATAATTACAAAATGATTAATTTTCTGCATGTTTACCTGACTTTACCTGTCCCCTGCAGTGTGTGATCACCACCTGCACTCAGGATTAAATGCAAACTGGCAAAATTATCTGTTGAAGTGATCCCAGAAAACAGAAAATAATGTTGTGTCATTCAGTATATGTGTGGGAAGTGCCGTTTTCAGACAACTGGAAGGAAACCAGCAGTCAGTGAGTGACATCTCTGCTGATTACTGGGACAGGCGATGGCAGTGCTTGACAACTTAAATATAGGAACTACTACATAAATACTGGTGTCAAACCCTGAAATGGTGAAGCGTTTGCTTAAGAAGCTGGCTCTGCTGTGTTATCGCTCTATCCTGCTGTTGGTTGCTATGTCATCTTCATCCAGCATGTCTACTGCAGCATGTAGAGAAGAGATAAATCCTAACGTGCTGCCGTATGAGAAAGTGTGTGCTGTGTTTATGTTAATGAGTTTGCAACTTGTTATGAGCATTATGCAAAGTGGTTCCACACTGAAGTAAATATAATGCAGTGTGTGCCTGTGAATGGTTGAAAAGGTACAACATGTAGCGGAATGGAGACTGCTTATTGCCTATGGCCTTTTCTCTTTTTGCATTTTTCCTTTCCTTTCTCCTTTCTTTCCATCCTCTGATTTCCTCTCTCTTCCTCTCTGATTGTCCTTGTGTGTGTGTCTCTCTCTCTCCTCTTGGTGGTTCTCTCTCTCTCCCTCTATCCTGGATAATGCGCTCTCTGCTGATGTGATGTTCATGTGCCTCTCTCCTCTCAGGTCTCTCCCCTCCCCCCGCCATCGCTAAGAGGGCTTTGAAGGCTAGAGGCAAGCAAAACCTTCCAAAATACCCACACGTGTCCCCCCAGTCCTAAATTCTAACAAACAGACTGGCTTTCTCTGGCACCTTGCTAAGAGCCCTGCGACCAAACTGAGACAAAAAAAAAAAAAATGTGATGAGCCATGCTTTCGTGTCAGCACGCTAACAGCAGTTGTGCCTAAATCCAGCACTTAGTAGTAGGATGCAAAACAGTACATAATAATCTAACCTTGTAAATGTTGTTATATAAATATGGAAGTTTGTTGAAACACTGGCCTTTTTTTCAATATAAAACCATAGAAAGTGTGATTTGGACCCCAGCCTCACTGCAGGATGGTGCTGTGCAGAACTCACATACCAATGTTGTCCAGCAAAAACGTTGTGTCTCCAAAATGTCAACTTTTCAGAAACTAAGAAAAACAGCCTTGTGTTTAGTTTGACAACTGTACATTTTTCAATTTGTAAAATTAGTTTTGTAAAGGTTTCATAACTCCAATGGTTGTAGAACTTTCTGAAACCACAGAGGAGCAGGTAGATACTCAGATTAAGTGAAAACATGAAAATCACTAAAACTGGAGATACAAGGTTTTGACTGGACAGGGACAATACCATCTTTTATGTTCAAACCAGGACTAAAATCGGACATATTGTATGTTGAAATAAACACAAACCTGCAACTTCTTTTTCCTAACCCTTTAAAGTGTGTCCCAGCCTTCTTCACGTTTTACTTTAATTCCCCATTCATACCCCATTCATTCAAATGACTTTCTATTTCTATTAGTAAATAACATGCACACATCAGTGTTTTCACAAACTTCCATAAGTCCTGACTGCTCTACTTTGCTCCACTTTTGCTTCTCATCCAACCTATCCCATAACTTCATCAGGTGGTGTTCGCCCAATAAAATCAAGCTCTGCTGGAGCCCCTGGTGAGGTCACAGCTCAGGAGGGCATCGATTGGTTGGAGCTGTTGTGGAATTTTGCGGCCAGTTTGGTAGCTCCTGATGAGGAGGAGGAAGGTATTCACCAGCTAACTGAAACCTTAACATGTAAGAGAACATCACCGCACACTAATTAACAGAGTAGTAAAATGGTAATGATGATGGTGAGGAGGCTGTCTTTTGGTGGAGGATGCATTGCCTTCTTAGTGGTTCATTTAATTCAGTGATAAAATCTTTATTTTTCTACAAGTGAAAAAATCTGCCATTTGGGGTGAGATAATCTCACTTGTTTCCAGTGCAGTTTCACTTGTGTCAGTAATTTTTCTGGAAATAAGTATAAATATGTTGAAACAAGGCAGATCAGCCCACTAGTGCCAGGACAATGACATTCAAGAAAATTCTGGAAACAAGTTGATTAGCATTGGAAACAAGTGGGGTTATCTAATCCCACAGATTTTTTTCACTTTTTCCCGCAATATTTTAACATGAATATGAGACTAAATAACTTCAGAAGGAGATTTTTGCAGTTGTGTAAGAGAAAAATCATATTCACTGATGAACAGAATTGTGATGAGGAATTCATTTCTCCAAAGAAGTGTTTATGCTGTCAGGACTGTTAACAAGCCAACATCCAAACTGACTCGCATTTTGGAAAAACAGCCAAACTGAAGCGCTGCTTTACTTTCAGATCACATCCTTACAAAAACAAATACTGACATCAAATCCACCCACGTCATCTATAATATATTCAGATATATTCACACAAGAATACTGATGATGAAATGTTTATTAGAAAGTTCCACAAACTTTTTTATAATTCAATTTTATGAAATCTTATCCATAACTTGTTGATGAAAGGGTTTCAGTGATGTCCAATTGGACGTGACACTTTTGCACGTGTGATACAATAAGGAGGTAGAAACACTGAGGAATATGCTGAATCACAATTGTTTCAAAAATGAATAATAGTAAATGAGCTTTACTGCTGTGACTAGTGACTTTATTCCTGATCACCTTTTATTGTTTATTATGGCCTTTTATTTCTGACATGCCAGAAGATTTATGGCATACTGTATGCAGTCTGTAATTTGTGTGTAAACAATAGTAGACTATTAGTTAAAAGTTATGAAAGTTTTTCAAAAGTTTCAGGAGTTTCAGCAGCTGGGTGAACTGTTGCAAAAGCATTGTTTGGAGAGTTTTGTGTGTACTGTAGCATTTGGAAAATGTAGAATTAGCTTTGTGAAACTATCAAGGGTTTAGATCGCTGTGTTTTGAGAGTGTGGACCTTAGTTTGGAGAAATGTTGAGAAAAACTGCATCACACTGAAATCATCACATCATAACAAACCTTTATTTCACTATTAACATTCACTGTGTGATGACGATGATGATGATGATGATGATGATGATGATGATGATGATAAAGTTGTATTCTGAAATGCAGTCCCATTGTTACCTGCTAAATGTAGATAATATATTAACAATAACAGCAAGAATCTTTTTAGAGACAATTATCCATTGAAAATACTGTCAATTAACTGTGGCCAAAACTTGAACTTTAGCAAGGGGCTGTGTTATTGTGGGAAATACTAACGTTGTATCTTATTGCTTCCCACAGTGCTTATTTGGCAGGACTCAAAATGGCTGCTACAAAGTGGCCACGGATGGCAACTGCAAAAGCAAAGAAC
This sequence comes from Neoniphon sammara, assembly GCA_900302535.1. Classification (NCBI taxonomy): domain Eukaryota; kingdom Metazoa; phylum Chordata; class Actinopteri; order Holocentriformes; family Holocentridae; genus Neoniphon; species Neoniphon sammara. The sequence goes on from OMKZ01029583.1 coordinate 19,253, forward strand.
TGATGAACTTTATCTCTTGTCTTTCAGCCTTCCACTCTGAGGAGCTCTGAAGAGGAAGATGAAGGAGAGAATATAAGAAAGTACAGGGAGGAAGAGTTAGAGAGAGGGGGAGAAAGGAAGAAGAGGAAGGAAGAGGAAGGTGTTTATCTAATTAAAGTACAGGAAAAGCTATGGAGGGAGGTAGATGGGGGAGGATAGATATCTCATTACTGTTTCTTTATGTCTGTCTGACTGGCACTAAAATTTGACAAATAAAAACAGCAAAAAAAAGATTCTTCAGCTTCTGTTTCTCCTAACCAATCCATTATTGCAGTCTTTGCCAGTGTCTGAATTCAACACTGCATTCTGAATGTGCCTGATTTGAGGAGGAGTTAATGGCAGTATAATATTGTTTTCTGGATTGGTTTAGTAAATAGTGGGAAAAATGCAAAAAAAACATTATGCAATGCTAAAATACACCGCTCTAAGCACTGCACAATTTGAAAAATTGCAAATATATCAATCTTGTAAAAAGAAAAAAATAATAATAAAACTGCATTCAAACCACAGCATAGTTTGGATGCAGTGTGTTGAAAATGTCTTTAGTATTATCCCCAGTGTGTACATGGTTTTTCACACACTGCATGCACAGATTGCGTAAATTGTACTAATTGAAGGTTTGTGCAAGTGTTGAATCCAATTTCCACACCCCACTTGACCCTCCACACATAAACACAAAGACTCACAAACTCAAACACACATAAACACACACATACAAAGTTTGACCTACATAATAATCAGCAAGGCTCAAGCGTAATCAATCATCACTCAAAAAATATAATACATTACTCAGTTGAAGGGGAAGAGGCCGCCCTCCACTTTTCTCCCTCCCACTCTCCTGCAGGTACGAGTTGGAGATGACCAGTGACTAAGAAACCCTCGCAATCAACATCAACTGAGTTATGACACAATAAAAATCTACGATAAAATCAAACAATAAAAATGTACTGGGATGGTGAGCTGGAGCATTTGAAGTCGATGGTGATAGAAGAATAAGAGGGGAACTGCAAGTTCATAATTGTTCTCAAGATAAGAACAATATGACCTACAAAGGGACTGTGAAACACTTCATGAATAATAACCAAATGAGAGGGGAGGGGATTGAATATGCCTGTTGAAATATTAGCTATGCCTTAAATTGAACCAATCATGCAAGCTCTCAAGGCCCGAAATGGATTGTACTAGTTGCACCAGCAGCAGTATAAAATGTGAATGCACCTCTATGGGACAGCAATGAAAGAAGTTCACTCTGCTGCAGGGGTTTCCTTGTTTCAGTGATGTCAAAAATGGGATAGGCATCTAATTTAGCAACCAAGATGCATCTTGACCTGAACAATGAGGACCACCACCAAGAACGAAAGTAAGCAGTAGTGTGATTATCTAGTAATCAGAAGGTTTCTGGTTCAATCCCAGGCTCATCCAAAGAGCATGTCGAAGCAGGTAAATAAATAGATGGCTTGAAGGTTGATCAGATAAGCCTTAGCCAATACATATACATCCAAATTGACCACGATCCCATCCAAAAGACCAATGTGGTCTTTTGGATGGGATCACATTGTGGAATACACATTGTGGAATACAATGTGAGTTTTCACCATGGGTTTAGTGTTTCGGTGCTAGCAGGTTCTTCGGGAGATGTGATATTTGCAGTATTTTTGGAACTGCAAACAGCTTATAATTGATAACAACGTTCTTGACATCCTTTTGGATGATATGATAAGAAAGGAGGGCATCCTTCTACCAAGACAAAGTCAGCTTTTCTGCCATTTTACAGAAATGAGTCAGAGGATGATAGTGGGGTATATAGTTTTTGGATAATTTGTCTTCAAGTTAGATTTTGAAGGGGCATGTATTAAAAGAAGTAACTTTATTTTTTTATTGGTAACTGTCATTATTACTTAAACTGACAGTTAATTTTTATATTACTGGCAAAGGTAATAACTGTAAATGCACTGCTCAGTAATCCTTGTGGAAACTGGGGTATGGTATTGATTGAAATATTGTTTATCTTTTTATCTACATGGGATCTGAAACTCTGCAATAATTCATCATTTGGATTCTTCCCAGCTCCCAGACAAACCATTACCAGAGTGCTGTTCAATTTAATCAATCAAAAGAATGGCAATTTTCATGAACATCTCCACTGCAAAACAATAAGCTGCGGCTGATAGGCAATTTTATTTTGGAGTTACCAGGCTTATTTCAAGATGTTTTTTGACTGATTTGGCAGATGAACGTGATGGTATCAAAAAATAAAAAATGCCCATTAAAGGATAATATATTTATTTCATGTTTTAAGATTATTCAGAAAAAAATAATTATATATCATGAAATAAGCATGGTTTCTTGAAATCAGAAAAATTATCCACCAGTACAATCAGATAATTTCAAATAAAAATCATAAACTTAGTAACTCTTATTGAGGTAATTTCAGTTTTTTAAGTAATTTAACTTAGTTTGCTTGTTTTTCAGCATCAGCTCTGTGAGGTCTTGCAGGGTTGCTGCTTCACTGCTTCACTGAAATATTCACTATGTGGTTAAAATTCATTAGAGCTACAACAAACTTATGATTTCATTATAATTTCATTATACTTTTATGATAATTTTAGTATACCAGAAATGCATTCCCACGATACTGATTGCAAGATGACTCAGTTTAATTAAATATTAATATACTCTATTTACTGTTTGTTTTTTTCCAATTATATGTTGTTTCCATTTGAGGCCGTAGAAAAGCATGAAGATTCTCTCCAGTGAAGAGGAGAAAGCAGATTTCTCTGTCCAGACAGTGACAAAGAAGGCAGAAAGTGAGAAGATGTGGGGATGATGCTCATTGATTAATTCATTAAATAATGTGATTTGGCTGTAATGCAAAACTAAAAAGTGAACCAATCCAGGAAATGGGGGTGCATTTTGTTCTATTATCTAATAATGTAGCTGGGCAAAACTATAAATTTGAATATTTATTCATTAATAATTAATAACTGGTAGCTGTAGTAATAGTGGTAGTAGATAAATTAATAGTAGTAGATATCGACAGTATGTATGTGCACATACACATAGATATCTGCACATGGTTGATTTTTGGTAGAGTGATGGCAATATAGAATATTTTCTTACTGCTGTCTACTGTATCTGCATGTTGATTGTCTATATTATGATGTTACTGTTGTTGCTATTTTGGGATGCGTGCTCTTCCCCTCTATGATCCTACCTCGAGATAATTCCGCTTGTTGTCTCTGTCTTGTGTGTTTGGCAACAAACTAATTTCCCCCCAGGGACTAATAAAGTGTATTGTACAATGGAGATGCACAATACATGCTTGGATAAGCTCCAGCTGCCCATGACCCTCAATAGGAAAAATTGGCTATGGTTTATCAATCAATGAATTATAGTTGTAGTATTAGTCTTTTGATTTATATTATTATTGTCATTACTGTTTGTGGTAATAGTAAAAGATACAGTAGCAGTATTAGTACAATTTGTAGTTGTAGAAATAGTTAACAGCTTGTGGTTATTGTTTTGTGTCAACTGTCTCAGAATGAATTTGATTTATTTGTTAGTGCTTCGCAAATAAATAGTGCTATTTTTCCAATATTTGAAGCAGACTCAGAGTAGACTCACTGGCTGAGGTGGCGTGGCCATGTGTCAGGAGGCGCCCAATGGACTCATACTGGGGGAGATCCCGGGTCTGACCATGACATGCTGGCAGATTAGCACCCGGCTGGCCTGGGAAGGACTGGGACTCCCCCATGTGGCACTGGACTCTCTAGCAGCAGAGTGCACAAGGGGGGCAAGGAGGCAAAAGGGGACATTAACCTCTCACGCAGGCACTCTGCTTCACTAGCTCTTCCCCATATGCTGAATGGGGGCAGATGACAGCTGTTACTACAGTGACCAGTCTGGTACTGGCAATGAAAAACATGGCTTTCTCTCCAATTACTCATCTCAAAAATGCTTTTAGCTCAGAATTCTGGCAACACTTTTAGCTCGGTGGAGAATTTTCCTCACATTAGATGTTTCAACAGAAAGCAGCTGCAGCAGTAGGTCATTTCCCATATCACTTTCAAAATGAGATAAATCAAATGCTCTTACTGTTTTTCAAACCTTCAAAATGTGTTCACATAGAAATAACATTTTTGAATTATGAAACTGGGCAGTTTTCCGCATTCTGCCCTGTTCTGTTTACTAGGAGCAGCAGTAGTATTGTGGTTATTATTTGTTGATGCAAGAGAATGTCATTGTATTTCAGTGTTATTTCTTGCAAGTAATCTCAACCAAAAGTCACTCCACTAACAGGTAAATGACCATGGAAACATGAGGAAAGTATGATATAATTAATTAGATATAATTGATACAAATACCTCACAAACTCACGTACACACGCACACGCACACATGCACACACACATGCACGTGCCTTCCTCCAGATTCCTGGCAGTAAAATCCATGAATAATGAATCTTAGTTTTTCTTGGCCTGAGGGAGAAGCTTTTAAACATAATTTGTTGCTTTAATTTATTTACACAACCTGGCAACCTCGGCCCTCAGGCTACGTGCATTATACAGAACTTATTCTTGCTGGAAGGGCCACATGCACAGAAATACACACACACACACACACACAAACATTCATACTAAAATATGGATGTGCACATACACACACCTGCACACTTGCACGCACATACATAGATGCACAGGTATGACATGTACAACACACTCTCACAGTCTCACACACTTACACAGTCACAAAGAAACATGCTTGTCTTAAATATCCCATAAAGCTGTCATGGTGACAGATGTTACCACCAGTAAAAGCCATGTTTCTCTGAGAAGTCCATTTTTCAAAACTGTAAGTATCATTACTGATGCCATATCTTTCTGATATTTTCTTTTTTTTTTTTTTTTTTTAATCCCACAGCAGCAGTCAGGGTTCACCCTCACATAACACACACTCTCACTCTGTCCAAGAACACTTAAGAGTTATTTATTTAAGGAGAGAGAGCGAGTGTGCCTCATTCAACTGCCCTCGTCCAAGACAATGTGAGGAATAGAACCAGCAACCTTCTTATCACATAAATGGCTTCTAACCGGAAACTACAGTTAGAGGCTGTGATCTGCTGAAGCAGCAGTCACAAGGTATGTCCAAATCAAATCAAATCAAATCAAATCATGTTCATTGTTCACTTCACTGTATACACAAATATAAATGTGACTGAAAATGGTGGGTCCTTGCTCCACAACAATCTTTGTATAACATAGGCAACTCTAATCTAAGAAATGTAGCTGGTAGCAAAAATACAATCCCAATCTGAGATAAACACAGACATCCAATCATAATATACACATCAATGTCAACACACTAAAAATGATATTCAACAGGAAACAGGAGTTTTTGCAGGAAACTGATAACTGGTAACTGATAATAACTGAACAGTTATTATCAGTTTTTGATGGTTTGAGCGACACAGGAGCAACACAGAGGGATACCCATTCGGCCCCATTGTGGTGAAGGCATACAGTGAAGATCGTGGCAGGCTGAAAACCTTGCCAAATCATACAGAAACTATCCGTATAGATGGACTGCAACAGGGATAAGTGGGACTTTTGCATTTTGGCTGAGCTTCTCTTTTACAACAATCATTACACCTGTCAGCTGAGACAACTGAAATAAAAAATTATTGAAACAAACGACAATATCTTGAAATATGGGCAAATCACCCAACATGCCTTAAAATCATTTAACTTATGCAGAGTCCCACCTCGCAGTCCAGCCGCTCTTCTCTGCTGATTTATTGAGAAGTGAGAATCTATGAGAAAAAAAGCTGGTCTCACTGTCTGATATGCATACATAATTCATCTCTCCTTCATCAATCTTTCACAGTGTCTCTGTTCATTTGGCTCCTCACTGCGCCTTTCCTCCAATTCTCTCTCCTTTCTCTTCCTCTGTTCTCCACCTCCTCCTTTTCCCCCGTGTGTGTGTTTCCAAGTCTCTTCCAAGTACAGCATGTTAGTTGCTGTCTTCATTTTTTTTTTTTCAGTTCATATGATGAGTGCACAAAAATGATTGGGTAGCAATTTGTCTATAAACATCGCAGCACATAGGATACTGACCCCAGCTCCCTCTTGTGCTTTGAGGATAAAAAAGATATTTTTAATATTAATACCACTCTGTAGGGAGAGAAGACGATTCGTGCTTCACAGAGACATCAGTCATCAAAGGGAAAATCACAGCTGAGATGTTCAAGCATTCCTAACTTTTGTGAGGTGAGCTCGAAAGCAGTTCTCAAGGTGTGTGAATTAGGAAATCGCGCATCACTCCAATCATTGGCAAATGAGTTCACTTTAAGCACTTTACGAAAAGACCTTTCCTTCATGCAGCTGAATTAACTTAGATGGGAATGGAAGCAATTGTGAAGACGAGTTATATATTTTGGCATATTTGGAGAGTGCACCTGTTAAAAACACACACACACACACACACACACACACACACACACACACACCCAAAACAGTATAACCAAATAGCCAACAAAAGCAACACAAATTCTTTACCCACACTTCTTTTGGGTTGCCGGGCTAAGGTCTTAACCCTGAACCCCATGCTGAGAGGATCAGACAACAGCAGCTGTTGGGGATTGGCTGGGTTGCCAGTTTGTTGTTAGCAGTGTAACATGTGCTGCAAGTTGCCAAGTTGCTAGGAAGAGATGGTGAGAATCAGCTTTTGGGGTGAAATGTGTGAAAAATGTAACGTAAATAACTAATTGTACATAATTACCAATTCTATATGATGTGTAAATTCTGACTATCTCTGCACTGCTCTGTTGACAAAGTCAGGCTCTAGTTACAGCATAGTGAATTGAAACATCCCTTTAATGTCAGCCATCATCCATCCCAATTAAAACAGATTTCATAATCCACAGTATAACAAACCTATAATCACACTTACTGCATAATCTGTTTTATATTGCCAAATCCAAATACAAACACAGAGTGTGTTTACATTTACTCAGTATTGTGGACACTGGCCCCTGTCCCAGCTGAGTTTTTAGGCAGGATAAGCACATGCATCTTCAAATCCCCATCATAAATGTCCCTGTAATAAAAGAATGAATGTTACAAAAATTAGCAATGAAACCAAGCATTTAAACACATTCCATACTATTCCACACTCTCTCCATAGTTCATACTATTCTTATAGCATAGTTTATCCAGCTGTAATAAAATGTAAGTAATGTAAGATTGTAAGATGTAAAATGTAAAATGTAAGATTTCTGATGATAAATACTGTTTTTGAATAATTAAAACAATAAATATTAAGAAAATTATTTGTTAGAATTTAACACCATTTATAGGTCTCATTTTAAATAACCTCATTAACTCATTCATCTAAATATTACTGGAGCAGACACTCAAGAGATATGTGGTTTTCTGTGTTTGAGAAAACAAATTGTGAGTCAGAGGTGAATCCACACATGAACACACAGGGAAATAGCGCATGGCTGTGAGGTAATTTGAAGGCTTTACTGTCCCATGAGGGGAAATTTGGTTGCAGTCAGGATCAGAGAGAACACAACTGGCATCCTCACAACAGTAAAAAGACAATAAAAACAGTAGGAACAATATCAATTTAATTGCTCCTGTAAAATCATAAGTCTTTCCATGTGTGGAAGCGATCCCATCATGAAAACCACTATTCCTCCTTCTCTTTCACATCAGCTGTTTCCAGTTCATTAAAAGAGGAAAGGCCTGCAATTGTTTATATAATATAAAAAAAAACATGCCTGTCGTGCTTTCCTGTTTGCGTTTTATTCATTTATTTATTTTTTACACAAATTAGTTCCCTGCCTCTACAATTTCAGTGTAACTTTGTGGGGCATAGAAGGTTCAGGATCAAGTTTTAAAAAATGTAGATCCTCAATTTTGATCAAAGTCAGCACCTTTATCAGTTATGCTCAAGCAAGTCATCTCAAAAAACAATACACTGCAGAGGCAGGGGAGTTAGCTGATTAGCCATCACATGGATGAGAGCTGTTGGCAGGCATTGCATGCAATATATCAAACGTGACACCAGTTGTCATGGTAACAGCCATTTCAGGTGAGGTGAGCCAATTAAAAAGCTTCTACACAACAGATTAGACTGTATCCTATGGCAAAGATTGTGGATCAGTGGCTTTTCTCTGCTCTTTCCATCTTCCTCTTTATGCCATACATCAAGCGCTAATGCTCATGAACCCCATTTACCTCTGATATTAACATGCAATATCTGGATGGTGTCTAGACACAATGACAATAAAAGGCATCTAACATACACACTTTGAAATTTGAGATCTCCTTTCTACCTCAAAACCAAACAGACTGCTGCACATAATTTCCTTGCATAGTATTTACATTATGCAAAATTAACAGTATTGTCTTGATTGTTCCCCGTCCAATAGTACCCAGACAATCTTTTTTTGACAAGTTTGTTTGTGGAATGGAGACACTTTCAGGCGGCCCCAAGTGACAGTTAAAGGAGCGATGTAGTCTTGTGTCTCCAGAGTCCCTGCAGCAGATCCACAGTCAGCACATCACACAGCAAAGGACCGAGGAGCACAGAGCAGCACAGCACATGCACAGAGGACAAGCAAAGTAAAGTGGTGCTTATCAAACTCTTTTTTTTTCCACATCTACATTTTCAAAGGAATTTTGTCACAGTCAAACCTGCTTCTGTGAGCTACTGTGAAAGCAATTTCCTCTATTAACTTGTTTGTGTACCGTTTTGTTCAGCCTATTTTACACTTTTTTTTTTACCGTACATATTGATGCTAATTTATAATTTTTCAGCCAAAAATCCATCATTTGTATCAGTAATTTGGGAATCCACTTAATCTTCTCACTATTGAATTAAGGGTTTGGTGCAATCTGTGGAAAAAGCACAGCGCAGCACAGCAGTGTATTTAATCTTTTCAAGAAATGAGATAATGAGACATATATTGCCCCAGTATGAACATCATTTATACAAACAAATGCAATTCCACTCCATGCGTAACTACGTGTAGCCCAGTGTTTGTTGGCAAAACTAGAAAGATATTAAATTTGCCGGTGAGGTTTGTCAACCTGAAAATGCCTTTCTGTCACCGCGGCAGTGAAAGGTAATCTGTTTCTCCATGCTTCTGTTGAGATCAAAGGGATCACACTCCCTTGACTATCACACACACACGCAACAACAACAACACCCACAGACAACATGCAGCAACAAAATAAGATGCACATATGCACTGACATGTGCACCCAGACACATATAGGCCTACAAATATGGACACACTCGCACAGAGACACAAGCGTCTATGATCACACGGCGCTGAAAAGCACACAGACACACACACGCACAGAAAGAGAGAGAGAGAGAGAGAGAGAAAGAGAGAGAGAGAGAGAGAGAGAGAGTCATTTTTCATATATTACACCTACACACATGCACCAGTATTCAAAGCAGCAGCACAGCAGAATCCAATACAACAATAAGCGATCAGGAGAAGGTCCAAGAACTCTGAGGCTGGGAAGAAAAATAAGCATTTCTGCTATTTTCTGACATCTCACTTGCCATTCCTCATTGGCTGGAAAAAAACAAAAGATTTTACCACAGTATAACCCTGAAAACTTTTTAACTCTAAAATGGTGTCCGACATGAAGCGCTGACATGGCTCTTTATGTGCTGAGTGAGTGTTGTGTGCTCCCACATGGTTTCAAAACACGTGTGGTTGCTAGTTGGAAATATCCTCTATTCCTATGCATATTGGAGACATGAGGATTCAATATGGAGCAAGATGCCACACTGAGGTATATGCATGACGTGAAGGTTGTAGCTGATTCATGAAAGGAAGAAAATACAGGAGGTTTTGTTTGTCTCCTTTATAACTGTGCCGAGACTGATTTTAAGATTTTTTATTCCTCCTTATTGAAAGTGTTTTCTGTTAATTTGGCAGTTGCAGGTTAGTAGTCTCCATCATCCACTGTATCACACACATCCTCCCTCACCGGGGACTCTCACCACCTCTCCTCTTTCATGCTTTAGTCATCCCATCTGGACTACTGCAACTCCCTCCTGGCTTGACTCCCAATGCACTCTCTTTAGCTCCTGCAACTCATCCAGAATGCTGCTGCTGCTGCTGCTTGCTTTGTG
>OMKZ01029591.1:3024-27415 GCA_900302535.1 Neoniphon sammara
TTCTTTTGTTCGGACTTGCTTCTACCTGTACTTTGGAGTATTTACTTGCCTGGTGCATTGAGCTGCGTTTCCAGGTAAATTAAGTTTTGAGAGGGAGGCTATATTCAGGTAAAAAGCGCCCTCTTATGGCAGCCACACTTTGCATTTGTCACATTTAACTGTCCACCGTTTACAACAGCTTGGGCCTCTAACTTTTACTGGTCACGATATTATAATTTTACAATATTTATTTATTTATTTTCAATGTAGTTACATATTCACCATGTAGGCATTTGTGTGCGAGGACCAGATCAGTGACACCATGTTTATTTTGGCTCAGCCTGAGAACAATCCCACTGTACTAAAGGATCTTTCCATGTGTCTTTTTGAATCCAAAGAGCCATTGATGACTCTTAGGCCTTATCCCAGTACCCACCCTGCGCCCTGCGGTCCTCCTCAAAGTGCGCACTTTTGTGACGTACAAAAAGTGCGGACTTTAAGTGCGGACTTGAGGTCTGCACTTCCAGAGATTTTCCGAGCAGAATTGGGACAGACTGCCATACCTCACTCCCGCGTCTCCTGCTTGGAAAGCAGAGCCTCTACTTACCTCACTCCTCATTTTTTTTTATTACTAATGTAACAACAAATATATAAGTATACATTGGAGTATAAATGCCAATTTTTAGAGGAAAATATACTTTACACAAAGCTTGAAATCAAGAAAAATAAATAAATAACGAACCGTTCTGTTCACGTATTTATTTTTACAATCTGCAATAGAGCTTGTGTGTTGAGTAAGTTCTGCAAGCCACCCAGGAAGGCTTGGTTTTTATTTGTAAACTTGGATTTATGAATATGGAATTTGGCTAGTAAAATTATCAAAATAATTCAATCAAAATGTGTGTCTAAATTCCTTTTCTGCTCTAAAAACCCAAACAATACATTTTTCATCTCATCAAGAACTGTGGACGGATATGATTTATAATAAATCCCGACACTTTACTTCATAGCACTTTAGTCTGAGGACAACACCGATATAAGTGACATGGTTTCAGCAACATCTCCATAAAAGGTACAGTTGATATTGATGTCTTTTTTTAAGTTTTTGTATATAATGATTGATTGGGTAAAATCTGTGAATCATTTTAAATAATGCCTTTTACTGTATTAAAAGAAACTTATGTAGCTAGTAATTGCCACTCCTTTCCCCCAGCATATATAAACATTGTTATTCCACTAATCAATTACAAAAGGCAAAGTTGTAATATTTTGCTGAGTTTGTGAAAAGTCTTATTATTGTGGGGACAAAAAATAAATAAATAAATAAAACGGGCTTTGTTTGTAATATGCTCCACTGCATCCACTGAAGGAAGATCAGTCACACCAACTTGGGATACCTCCGCTAAGGAGAATCGTGTAAATGTCATGGTAACGCAGGGATTTATGGGTTATAGGCCTCAGCAAAGTGCCGTCTGATGCGGACTTGCAAGAGGGGTGCATCAGGGGTGCTCATGAGCACCCCTGGAGAGCAACATCAGAGAAATGGGACACCCTGCGGCCTTGAGCACCTAAGCGGATACGCGCACACGAGTGGCACAAGGGCGCAAGTGCGAGTATTGGGACAAGGCCTTTGCCCCGAGGCTCTTTCTCAAAGTGCATTGGCATAGGACCTCTTTTCTTCTTTGGCTGGCAGTACTGATCCAAATAGTCAAAATAGTCGATGCAGACCCAGTGGTCTGCGAGGCACAGTGTCCGGACAGCAGTGTTAGCATCCATTTGTAGCACAACTAGCCACAGCTTTACGTGTCCCAATCCAACAACGGTAGTCTATGAAAGTTGCGCGAAGAGTAGCGCGACATTCTATTGGCACAACTTGGAAATGTGCAAACACGAACCACTGTTTATTTCTTTAATCTTTAGATAACACTACGCTATGCTTTCTGAACTCCAGCTCTGTTACCACTAACATTTCCACTCCCTGCACGGCTCTCTGTTTACACTGTTGTCTTCCTGCAACAACTCACCTCCTGCGAGATTTCAGGGCAAGGCTCCTCCTTGAGTGAGACCTCTGTTACATACATCTGTCTCTGAAGGGATGCTTACGCAATACTGTCAGATACTTATATATTAATCTGAGCCTGTCAGTGGCAAAACAAGCACTTTTAGTTGATGTACTTTAACGCAACCCAGTTGCCCCATAGGATTACACTGCAGCCGTGTTTCGCGGTTGCCGGTCATAGTTCTTGCTCAATACTGGACCGATTCCAAAACTTTTTGCTCCTATTTATCATTTAGACCCAGATAGAGGGGAAAATACAGTCCAGGTTAAAAAAAAACAAAACAGAATTATCCTTTGACACAGAGACTTTTAAAACTTCGAAGAGGACCAAGTCTGATGTTTGGTTATATTTTGGGTTGTATTAAAGCTCTAAGGGGAAGTTAAAAGAATAGTACCGCTAGTTGATGCTGAGAACTATGTTTAAGTGAGGTCATGAAAATCATGATTTTCATATCATCCCATCTCTAGTGTGTGCTCACAATAACAGGTTGAAAAAAACAACGAAAACGGAATTATCCTTTAAATCTCCAATTACCTAATCCAGGAGACGAAAGTTGTGCAGGACCTGGCCTAGGAGGCGAAGGAGCCAAACACCCTGCTGCTAGAGATCAATGATCTTACCATCCTGCTCAGAGAGGATCAAGCCTGATATAAGTTGCTCCATTAGATCAGTAACCCATATACTTTGTAAGTTCATCCAAACAGATTAAACCTGCAGGGCCTGGCTGTTCCAGCAGTGGAGCCTCATTGTTGCTGTTTCTCTTAGAAAAGGAAGAACAACAGATAAAATAACAACATTGAACTAATACATGGTGTAAAATGGCCCTCATTTGCAGCCTTCCATGAGCTGAAAATGAAACAAATTTGCTAGCAGCTAACAGCTGCCATCAATGCAAGAGGAATATACTGACGGGTGACAAATTAAAGGAAAAACCAACAGTCTTAGTAAGGTTTTGAACCATCATGAGCCGCCAGCACAGCTTCAATTATTCAAGATTCAAAGATTTATCTGCTACATGCACATTCATACAAGCACAAAGATGCAGTGAAATGACTTTTTGGCAACCCTGGAGGTGATTCAAGTGGAGTAGTATTTTATGAGCCTATTTGTGAGGGGGTAGTGTGCGAGAGGGGAAGGGAGAGTGTCCCCAGTGTTGCAATGTACCTTTTTTTCATGTGTGAACTGTTGTGTCAGTGTGTTAAGGTGCTCTTTAACGTGTATTTGTCTCATGCACCACCTTGGTTCTTTTAGAGTGAAATGGGATTTCAGTAATTTGGACTTTAAAGGAAGGCCCGAAGGGGGTCCCTTATCCTAATTCAAGGTGCCAAATCACACATACAGACTATCTATGTACATGGTAATCAACACTTGGTCCAGTCATCCCATCATCAGTTGGTAATAGCCAGATTGATCTTGAGGATTTCATTCAATTGACTTTTTTTCTTTGTAAAGCTTTATGTGTAGTACACATGGAATGTGTGCTGTGTTAGATTTACTCTTTTTTGAATAGGTTTTTGTGTGCTTCATAGGTAAACTTTGAATAAATGAATGGATTTATTTGACAGTTGAAAAATACATAAATCTGCATTTAGAAGCAGACAATAATCCATTTGTAAATCATCAAGGATAGAAACACAAGAAAGCCAGTAGGCTTGTTTCTATTGTAGTCATCACTGTGATTCTCTCTGGAAAGAAATTAGGTGCAGTTTGCTACATGGTGAAAATCCTCCCGCCTCATTTGCTTCCATCAACACTGTCTACCCTGCTACCCAACAAACCTCCAAACCCATGCAGGTTTACTACACTCATCTTTCTCTGGCTGATGTTTGATGCCATTTTCACCTTTGTACATCCACTGCTTCGGTTCTGATGGCTAACATTTTGTGTTAGCTTAGCATAAAGGCTTGACATCTACAGGAGTCATTAGCCTAGCTCTGTCCAAGTGAAAAAATGCACCTTACATCAACTCAGAAGCTGTCTTATTTATACAATGTATCACACAATGTAATTTGAGAAAGATTTTGTATTTGATCCTACTTATCACGCATGCAAGCCTGGCTCCGATTTATTGATGACATCTTACTCCTGTTTCATGGCCCTAATGAAAAACTGCAAGAATTTTATTCAAGACTTCATTCATGGAATTCCAATCTCAAGTTTACATTGGACTACAGCATGCAGGAAATTAGTTTTTTTGGACATTCTAATCAAAAAAGAAGAAGATACATTCAGTGTGTCTATCTATAGAAGAGACACAGACAGGAACACATTATTATTGGCCTCCAGTTACCATCCTAAAATGCACAAAGACAATCTACCAGTAGGCCAGTGCATGCACCTTAGAAGATTGTATTCCAGCAGAACAGAATACATAAACAAGGCGGAAGAAATGAAATTCAGGTTCACAGAGAGAGGCTATAGCTATTCTGTCATCAAAAAAACTGTAAAGGGGCTTCATATTCGGACAGAGATGCCTTCCTACAACCTAAGCGAAAACAAACAACCAATACATTGATCTGCAGCTTACAGTATTCCCCCTTAGCCAATAAAATTAGTCCTTCTTAAACACTGGAATGTGTTGCAACTACATGAAACCTTCAAAGGCAGACCTACCGTTACCATGAGACACAACACCAATTTGAGAGATGTATTAGTTCATGCAGAACATAGGCCTCAGAAAAAAAGACTATTTCTGGGCTATTGAGAAGGTTGAAATCACACGTGAAACACCTGAACACAATTGCCTCATATGGCCTGAATTAATCCTTGGATTATCAGTGCTTTTACTGATTCATCTAATTGAACCATATACATTATTGATCCATTCTTTCTTTGTTTGTAGTTGGAATTGTGAAAATATGTATTTACTTATGTCTTTTAGATATTTTTGATTTGTTCTCTCCCTGCTGTACATTTAGTAGTGGAACAGTGAGAATATTATTATTGTGAATTTACTTGTAATTGTTCTGGTGATTGGCTCTCTATCAGTAGCTCATAGAATCACAGTTGGTTTGATTAGTGATAATGTTGTGTATCTACTTGTATGATTGATTGTCTCTTTGCAGAACGTTGAGTAGTGGAGTAGTGAGAACATTGTTGTGTATTTGCTTATGAGAACTTTGGTGATTGGTTTTTCTATTGCCTTGATGAAAGAGGTGAAAAACCACACCTGCACATGATTTTACAATCAATGATGTGAAGCTCCCCCTTCCCTGTATATATTTGACAGGATTTCACAAACATACCATTGCTGCCTTAAGTATAGAATACACACCCAAAATGTGTTGCAAATGGTCTGCATGTATGTTTAGCCTTTGTGTCAAAAAGCCTGTAAAATGTTGAAAAGGATGTGGAATTGAAGGCTTCAATAAATAAATCCATTATGCAGTGATTTCCCTGAACTCTGTATTGTTGCCTTTTTTGGGGGGGGACCCAATTTTCCACTTCTTTGGATGTTATTACCATCTTTTTAAAATGGTGAACAGGATGTCAAAAGACTTAAACTTCAAACCAAGTACTGATCAAGTTCTAAACAGATGTACTTCCTGGTTGAGAAGAGATTTAACACTTTTTGACTTGAGTATTACTTTACAAAGCAGAGGGATTATCTTAAAGTCTCTTATTTTTTCTCATCTTCAGATCAGTTTCAACAGTTTGGATACATTATTATATATTTTTATCTGGAAAAATAGATCCCACAAAATAAAAAGGGATGTCATTACAAATTAAACACATGAAGGTGAGAGAATTTATTGATTTTACCCCATGGACCCCAAGGCAACTATGAAAATAAATTGGTTAAAAATTAAGATATCTTAAAAAAATAAAATAAAAAAAATAACATCATATAGGCAACATTTTCAAATAGGCAAGCCCTTTTATGCTGATCCCTCTTCTACAAACATAACAACTTCCCACCTAAGTATTTAATCTGGAACATTCCTTTATATTGAAGACATTTGTTCATTTGATCACAACAACCCAGAAACTCTTGAACATATTTTTTGTGACTGTATTCACAAGGAACTTTTTGAAATGAATTGCAAACTGAATTGAGTCATTAGTTTGGTAAATATAACCATGAGTATTTGGCATCTTGTTTTGTTATTCGTGCAATGATGTTGAAATCCAATTCCTGACAAATATTTTCATTTTACTGGCAAAATACTTTATTCAAAAATCCAAATTCAAGTTATGTTAATATTTTAATAGTGTAAATATCCTGGATTTAAGTCTCTCTTTATCTGTTTTTGCACAGTTTTAATAATTTTTTTACCTATTTTTATTCATTCATTTATTTTTGCTCATGGTCCGTTGTAATCCTCGCATATCCACTACTCTACATAACGAAAGTGATGTATTGGTATTATTTTCCGGAAGAAAAAACAAAGCCTGGTCAGGCAGTTAGCAGATGGCCCTACTTCCCATTTCGGTCGACGTCAACCTGAGGTCAATGCGTGAACACTTCCAAGTTGTTGCTACGTCGCACCAGTCTTCATTAAAAAATCTGGCAAATTTAAGTTTTGCTTGTCGGCAAATATACCCATCTCATAGATCATAATCCAAGAGCATTGTGCGAATCAATTGATTGTTATTGTAAATCCGGCATTCAAGTGATCCCCAAGCAGCAAAGGTGAACTTTGCGACTGAGTGAACACTGCTCACTTCAGCTCAGTGTGTGTGCGTGTTTGTGTGTGGGAGGAAAAGACTGCGGATAATGAGGCGAAAAGTCGAACCAATTTTTAAGTTTAAATTTAACTGAAATGAGTGCTGCTTTATCTTTTACACGTGTGCCGAATTGAAGAATGACTCCAAATAATTCCTAAATAGTTCAAGTCATGTTCTTCTACTTTGTAACTTTACCGGTAATAAAAGCCGCATTAAACTGACCGATTTTCTAATGGAGTCTGGCATGTTTATACGTCAGTGTTAAAAGGACGATCTTTTGTGCTACACACCATAACAATTTACTTCGCAAAAACAATTGCGAACCAGTATGATCTGTTAACATAAACAGGCAAATTAAACAAGGCATCGTGCTTGTTGAAACGGGTGGACGTGACTTGTGTTTTGTCAAGATAAGGAGCCTCCACATAGCTGCGTAGGTGTTCGTCATCACGCACAGTTACGTGGCACGTTTGTCCTATCAACTGAGGAGCCTGGAGCTCAGGAAAGAAGCAGATGATATGGCAGCTTTGAGAGCGACCAGGTGGAACTTGCTTTGTTAAAACGGCTAAACATTTGAATATGAAAAGGTTTTAACGCGGACACGGCGGCAGGACGGTTGCTCGAAATGATTTACTTGATTCTGATTTCCGCGTTATCCGGAGCACTCGTTACATTGATATTACAGTTCTTGCTGGTTTACCGGAGAAGCCCCGAGCCTATAGCCAGGACAGTGCAATATGTCAAAACAGTGCCTGATCCCGTATTGAAGGATTACTTTAATAACCAACATGCCGAACCAAGCCAGCAACAGCAGGACAGCACAGCATCTGCTGCAGCCAAACAACAAGAGGCCGTCTCCACAAGGCAACAGGAAGCGGCTGTCACCGGCGGTAGCCCTAAACAGCCGCCACCGCCTTCTCAAAGCGAGCCCATCCATACATCCAAACCCGAGACGTGCAATTTTCTGAACGCTATATTTTTGTTCTTATTCCGGGAGCTCCGAGACACTCCCGTCGTCAGGCACTGGCTCACCAAAAAGATCAAGGTAGAGTTTGAGGAGCTGCTGCAGACCAAGACGGCAGGTCGGCTCCTGGAGGGACTGAGTCTCAGGGATATTTCCCTGGGTAATTCTTTGCCGGTGTTCAAAACGGCTAAACTTATGAAGCCGGTGCATTTGAATGAGGACGGCATGCCCGAGGAGCTCAACTTTGAGGTGGACATCGAATACAATGGCGGGTTCCACCTCGCCATCGACGTCGAGCTGGTATTTGGGAAGTCTGCCTACCTGTTCGTCAAGATGAGGCGCGTGGTGGGCAGGCTGAGGCTGCAGTTCACGCGCATGCCCTTCTCCCATTGGTCCTTCTCCTTCCTCGAGGACCCGCTCGTGGACTTCGAGGTGAAGTCTCAGTTCGAGGGGAGGCCGCTGCCTCAGCTCACCTCCATCATAGTCAATCAGCTGAAACGGGTCATCAAGAAGAAACATACCTTGCCCAACTACAAAATCAGGTAAGAGGCACACCTTAACCAACTACAAAATCATGTAGGCACCTTACCAAACATAAGGCGTAAACATAAAACTTCTTATATGGGTTCCTGTGAAAAAATCACACGAATTGAGGGGATGTCCACTAATTTGTGCCTATCTGGGGGTTGAACACCTTTGAGGAAACCCTGCCCCTGATGTGATATTTTTGGAAGTATTTAAAGGTAAGGTGTGGTGAGTGCCCATATCTTGCCATACCCAACTGACTTCCATGTGCTTATGAAAACAGTTAAGAGGCCAGGCCTTGACTTGACAAGCCGCATGCCTGTCATATTTCCATCACACCGAGCTGTAGACTGAGTGACTTGTTGTGACTTCTTGTATGGTTATTTTACACACATGATACTGCCTGCTACTGATGCATCGGCATTGGTAGCTGTCTCTGTCAGCTGTGGACTCTTGAGCGAATGGAGCTGCACCTGTTGCTACAGCATCTATGGTGGAACCTCAGAGCTAGCATGTCACTGACAAAACACACACACACACACACACACACACACACACTTGTCAGGATTGGGAGAGCATTGCCCTGTTGTCACTGAATTTTCAAATGGCCATGACTGAGTGTGAAATAGACACTTGACACAAATTTGTGTGAAGCTGTCAGAAGAAAAAAATGGTGAACAGGGCTACTTTCTGTAGGCTGCAGTAATGCACTGTGTGGCATTTCACCCACTTTCAGTCACCCTTGCTTTCTCCCAACCTGACTCTCTCTCCTTCCTTCTTTCCTTCCTTCCTCTTACTCTCTGGTGTACCTTGCAGAATTCTGCAAACAGCATTTTATTAGCAGAATAAACACAGTAAGAGCTATTACAGCATGTTTAAACACACTAGTGTGTTTGGTGAGTTATGATGTATTGAAGTTGAAAGGATGAAATGGTAAATTTGGACTAAAATATGTCAAAGCATTTCAACAACAAAAAACATGCTTTCTTGTGGTGGATCTTTTGTCCCACAAATTATGCAAAACAAATTTGTTGTATGAATAATGATGGGATTGGTGCTACTTCAGTTTCATTGCATGAGGTCTTGGGACGTGAAATGTTTGTAAAATAAATAGCTGTCCCCAATGACCTCCGGGAATGACGTGCACGTTTTTATCCAATATGAAACTACCCATACGACTGATACACTAGAATATCACTAAGGGCATTTCTTTGTTTTCATCTTCAGCTGAAAGCATGAAATTTGGCCAACATAAGCTGACACTGAGAAACAAACAGTTGACCAATACTATAAATTCTTCAAAGATGCCTTCTATTTTCCTTATTGATTTCGGTTTCAACAATTGAGAAATTTATTCACTTAAATCCACCTAATTGGCACCTTATATTTTTGTAATATTTCAAGTGTTTACCTAAAATTCCCTTGAAAGTTGGATGGAAACATGACTAATAAGCTAGCAAGGCCATGTGTTGTGTTATAAGGTGAAGTGTACGGAGCCGGCCAGATGCACGTGTTGAAGAGAAGAGAACAGTCTGTTATTGTGGTTGTTCTACTGGGATAGTGCCGGAATACTTGACTTTACATCACATTAATTATCTCACTGAAATGAAAGGCAGCAACCACCAGGTCTTGTGTTGATGCCAGTGCGTTAGTGTGTTGAACTGCAGTTCTTGCTGGCTGCAAAAAACCAAATTGGAATGTAGGGAAGTCAATGGGGCAAAAACTTCTACCCTCTTGACTTATTCAATGAACATTTTCCATATGAGTTTATGGTCTCAGTCGCTAGTTCCAAGTCTTTTTAATTGTAGTTTTATGTTGATTTTGAAAATGATGGTTCCATTTAGATTCAAAAAGTGCAAAAAGAGCAGTATGTTTTTAAGGTGTGGACTCCTTTTTGATTGACACGTTGCTGTCTGAAGCCAGGTGGAGCAGGTGGACATTCAAATCATAGTGAACTTTTTAGTACATTCCAGTACACATGGAATGACTGTGGCCTCTCTCAGAGCTTTGTTTTTGAGTGAGTGAGCTAACACAGCTACCTGTGTTAACTCACTCGCTCATTCTCACCTCCTAACAGTTGCCCAAATTTTGATTTTCTGCATGTTCTCTGGGTCCGAAATTGACAATACCCAAAATGTGAAATTTGTCACTTCAAGAAAAGCAGTTCAGAAACCAATGGATGACGTCAAAACAGCTGCATCCATTTACATTATAGAGTGTGGTCTGAGTTGTAATTGTTTTCTATGGGTGCGTTCACACCATGCGTGTTTGAAATTGTTCGTATCTGGTCTTAATTTGGTTAATTTGAGCAGGTGAGCAGTGTCATTTGAAGTCTGGGGGAGCAAAATAACCACACCAACTTCTGTGAGATTGCAGCAGCAGGAAACATTTCGTTAGGAGTGAGAATGTGATCTAAACCAAGGAAATTTCTCCAAAACACTGGGATTTATGAGCATAAGGAGATGATGTTGATATCTGACAGCTAGCAGATCCTCGTGTGGAAAGCAGAGAATAACAAAGTGAACCAAGGGCAAACTCGGTGGTGAAATGCCTCCTCAAGTTATGAGCTAAGGAGCCAAAATGTCTAACCGAGTGAGGTGACGAATCACCAAAACTCTGTCCAACAAACAGATTACTGAATCCATGTGACTTAAATGAACAAAATGCAAAATTGCAACACTGTAATGTCTTACCCGCTGTAGTTTGGACCAAACAAAGTGGATGGTACAGCATGTGTGACTGCACCCTGAGAATTTCCTAATCAGTCAGTAAGGGTTCATAACATCTATAGAAATTGATACTTCTCATAAGTGTATCTGTCAGCCTGCCATGATTGCTGTGACAGCACTTGGTCGATTCAGCATCAGTGCTTCCAATTACATGGCACGCTGACCCACACTTCTGGTCCTGGCTGAGTTACGTTCGGAAAGGTCACTCTGCCGTGGCGGGACTGCAGTGGTAGCGGCATTGCTGCCTTCAGACTTCCACACACTGGTTTTGTTCGCTTTATGTCTTCGTCCTTGTGTTTTGCCATCATCATTAGAATATCACGTCTCTTGATAGCTGTTACTAAAGCCTCACTGTGTCTCTTCAGGGCAGCTTGTTGGTCGCCTCACGGCAAGAAGGTCTGGGGTTCTGAGCCCTGGTCCCTTCTGTGTTGATCCCTATTAAGAATAAGCCGCTATAGAAAATGAATGAGTGTGTGTGCATGTGAATCCTTTCGCTTAGAAGGGGACACTTTGAAGATACTTGTTTCATAGTGTGAGCTTAATTATCTAAAACACCTGCTTGTAACATTACAAATCTTACGTTTTACCACTTTGTTGCAGATAGTGATCCTCTTACAACTTGTATTATACTTGCACAGTATGAATCAGTAAACCCTGCTATCCCACCTAAGAAGCATTTCATTAAAAAGGGCTTCAATAGAGTGTTATTTCAATGATCTTATGATCTTAATGGTGTTTCAGAGGATTTCCCACCAAGTTGCACTGCTGTCTTGTGCCTGACAACAAAGGTCACATTCTAGCATCAAACACTGTTAGAGACTGCCACAAACCCATTGCTCACACCGGTGTTTGTGAGTCGTGTGGAGGAACACTGCAGCGAGCACACTTTTCGAAATATGTGTGTATGTTACCCATGATCATGCAGAGCGAGTGAGCAAGTGCGATGAGATGATGTAATGGGGGACCGGCCTCTGAGAATGAACGCTGGACCTTGGGATTTGCTGAGTGGCACAGATGGTAGGGACTGTAGAGGGGAGGGCTGGGACAGAGGCCCACTGGAGGTAATCCAGGCATTACAACATCCATGTAGAATCAGAGCTCAAGCTATGAGGAATACTGTGGTAACTAGCCGAGAATCTAGTGGTCTAGACGTGCCTTGTGGCATGGGTTCCCAACTTTTACACAGGACCTCAAATAATACACCTTAAACCACAGACCTTTGTTCAAACAGCATTTCTCCCAGGAATTTTAGAAAATAATTTTCATATGCGAATATTAGGGCTGGGCACAACTCCCATTTTTCATCATTGACTAATCAGTGGATGGTACAAATTAATAATCGATTGTTTGATTTGTGCTGGTGTTCGCAAAGGCTTCAGCTGACTGTGGGCGGAACCTCTAATGCAATCCTGAACACCAAAAAACGAGAGCAATATGATGAAAAATATATTTGTCCCCGTCACAATCCCTATTAATTTACTACTTAAATTAACAGTAGGATCGCATGCAGTCACAATATTTTCTGTAATGTGCAGTCTGCAGAACAGCGCAAGATTTATATAAAGTGACGAAACAAGCAAACAAATAATCCACAATTATTCAAGCATCAGTCTCCATTTTTTAAACTGATGATATTCTACAATTGACAGAATTTTCTGATGAAAGCAGGAGAAAAACAGTAGCTTTGATGATAATACACGTTCTGCTCAGTGTGCTGGTAATGCAACTTGTGACATTTGGTGTAAACTGATAGAACACACAAAGAAGCCCAAAAATGATTCAAGAATAAATCCACATCTATTTCCCTAACATTCTACAGTTAATAGAGTGATCTGATGGAGGGCAGAAAATCTAGCAGCCAGTCCTAGCAACCAGCTGTGTTTAGGTTTAATCCAGGGAGAGCCACAGACATTGTTAGCATGCTAACGACTAACAGCCCAAGGAGAGCCATAGCATTGCAATGGTATGAGATTTTCATGGTATGATAACTGGTAAAAAAAAAAAAATCATGGTTTCATGGTATACGGTGTTACACAATTGCTATTATCAGTTACAATGGCTCTTTAAGGAATGAAAACAAGGGTTTGTTTTTTTTGGTTGAACAAACGCATTATTATAAATAGACAAAATATTATGTCCTGACATGAACGTGAAACCATTTAAAAAAAAACACTATTATGGTAGAATTCAATATGGTAGGTAAGCAAATGATGTATGATAACTCAGATTTTATACCATGGTATACTGCTGTAACCCTAGAGAGCTCAGTCGGCCATGGTATTTCTTTTGCCTCAAAAGTTGCCTCTTAGGCAGCACTTCCTAATTATATTTCTAACCATAACGATAGCCTTGGAGGCAGTGGTGCCTAAGGACCAAATTATACTAGCTTTACAACTACCCATACCCATCTCTGTACCTTAGATCTGTCTGGAGGATTAAAAGCTGGTTGAATGAGGCTGTGGATGAGGTAAAGTGCATGGATCAAATTTCTGACGGTTAGTAACGCCATTTCAAATTCTAATGATCATGTTTTTGATAGGATTGGTTTTAAAAAGTCATGATTTTTGTGTTCCGTTCTCTAGCATCAACCAAAGTCGGCCTCAACCTGTCATGTCTCCCTAACACTACCACCTGACAGTGACTTTTAACACTTCGAAGAGGACCAAGTCTGATGTTTGGTCATATTTTGGGTTGCATTAAAGCTCTCAGGGGAAGTTAAAAGAATAGTACCGCTAGATGATGCTGAAAGCCATGTTTAACTGAGGTCATGAAAATCCTGATTTTGAGTTTTCATCCCATCTCTAGTGCGCACTCACAATAGCAGGTTGAGCACAAGGGTTACTACTGCGTTAAATTATTTAAAGTTAAATTATTTGTACCCTGCAGCACGGCCACTGCCGGGTTACGTGCTCATGGCATCGCAGCATACATCTGTATATTACAGCATCAGCTTTTCCTGCAGACACACGCACACAAATATATATACATGATATCCAGTGTCAGCTGTGTTGTTTGTTACATAATTGCTACTTGGACATCTGTTTTCTCTCCACTTGAACCTCTCTCCTTACTCTATTATTTCCTCCTTATAGAGGGAAAGGTCGTAGCTACTATAGGGGGTTATGTATGGATTACACCACTAGAAACAGCTCAGCATAGTTTTCAGCTTGGCCATTTTAGAAGGAGACCAGTAAGGGTGAAACGATATCAATACGGATTCGAAATTTCGAGAAAAGTAACGTTCGGTACAATGTATTGAAATTCAAAACGGATACCCTTCTTTTGTTCTGTTACACAAGCTGTTGCTGCTCTAGTCTATGCTATAATCGAATGGAAGAGGGGGCAGGAGGGACGCCGCACGCGCGCACACACGCACACACACACACACACACACACAGCAAAGCAGAGAAGAAACCCTGAAAAGTCCAATAAACTTGGGATTCAAGATGCATAAGAGAACAAAATAGAGCTAAAGAACCTCCTCCTTTGTTAAAATCAGCAGTATGGCAACATTTTGCTTTTCCTATACTACACGCACAATTTCCATATTGTTGACAGGAACAAAACAAAACCAAAAGAAAAAAAAATACCCAACAGCATGCCATCTGCATCACACCTGTTTGTCATCTGATAACACTGCAAACTTGTAAGCATGTTAGCACACATTCATTTTCTACTTTTTTCTCTTTTTTTCTACTGACTTTCTGATTTAGTAGACCATTTTGAAACCACATGACCCATACTGGCAGCACTACATGTGTAAAAAGTTGCAGTTATTTAGATCTTGATTTTATTTTGCTTTTAAGACTTTTCTAACTTCCCAGGATCATGTTTGTGCAAATTGCACTGTTTATACAATTTTCATGCAAAATAATATATTTTTTGACTCAAACCAAGCTGTGTAGTAGTGTCTATATTGTATTTAATCAGAGCTCATGTCATGTGACGTCAAGTGTCTATTGTGGTGTGTTATGCTGTCATATTAAGGATTTGATATAACTTCTGTCTTTTGAAGTACACGACGCAACTTTTTAATTGTAATTTGCATGTCTTTTTTTTTTTTACATTCTATGTGTTGCCATGTTCCAGGTTTTGTGTGTTGTCATGCTGCGTGATTTTCACTGTGCTGAAGATGTTTGGTTGCTGGGTGTCATGGTCTTTGTCCTATTTTGATGTGCTTTCATATGTTTATGGTCGGTTGTTGCCTGTTGATTGTTGCATTATTATTTGTCTGTGATTTTTGTGATTTTTTTTCTCTGTCTTTTAAAATGTCATCAACCTGCCAAAGGACAACAGATGAAAATTAGCCTGTATGGCTAAATCTGGCATATTTACATGGTGCACTCAAATCCTCATTCATTAATATGCATTGTCCCTTCTTAAATAAACAAATAAACTAAACTAAACTGTATGAATACGTAGTAACGCATAAAGAATTATTGTATCTTAGCATGAAATCGTGTTGAATCTGATGATTGGTGTATCCGAACGCCCCTAGAGACCGGCTACCTTTTAGCAAGGCCTCTCCGCTTTGTGGCGCAGACACACAGGGAGCCTTCTGCATCGATCGGACAGCCGCTGTACTTCAGCTGTTCTTTTTGCTGAATCTTTGGGAGCAAGAGATGACGAGAGTCATAATGGCACAGAGCTGAAGGTAATAGTTTAGCCTGAAAACAGCCATTTGCTGCTCTATAATATAGCTCCCATCTCCCTGTTTTTACATCACAGTAGATAAATAGCGCAGGAGCAAAGTCCAGGTCACAGCCAAATCTCTTCCCCTGATGTCCAGCCCCTCAGTCAATAAAGCATCTGTCTTTTACAAGAGGGAAAGTGACCGGCTGCTTGCTTGAGGAGGACTAATGGCCAAATAGTTGGCTGGAAGCTGATAAGTTGGTGAGATGGAAAAAGACAATGCAGGTTGCTGTTGGTAAAAGCCTGATGGTGACCTGAACACTAGGATAATGTGTGGATGTAATAAATTTAGATAATTGATGCCTAAAAAATTGGAAATTATTGGACTGTTATAAAGAACCGAGGCAAACAGTGGGTTTCAGTCGGAGCCCAGATGATAACGTCAGTACACTTATGTTAACTATCTATATTCACCTTTCTTATTATATTGCCATTGGTGCATATTCCCTTGACTTTGCAGTGTTGGGTTTGCATATAATGTCTTTTCTGAATGTAGAGTTTTTTGGGTTTTTTTTTTTTGCTCCTGGGGGACTTAACAATTTTAATGAAATGTCAAACACAAGCAGTTTTCGCCGAGCCTCTTGTATTCAATATGCCATGACGTGCATGGTGGTAGAAAGTACACTTACGGGTGCAGATCTGAAGCACCAGATTTGACCAGATTTTATAGGAATACTCCAACATTTTGGGCAAAACACCCTTTTTACGACTAAGGTGTGTATTTCAAATACACGTGATAGATTGTATAAATAAGACAGCTTCAGAGTTGCTGTCAAGTTTATTTTTACATTTTGATGGGGCTTGGCTAATGACTCCTGTAAACTTCAAGTCTTTATGCTAAGCTAACAGAAAATGCTACCCATAGGAACCGAACCAGCGGACGTACACAGGTGAAAATAATATCAAACATTTTGTGTCGTTCTGGGTAAGTAGGAAAAGGGGTATTTTGCCCAAAGCGTTTGAGTATTCCTTTAAGAGCCTTTCAGGAAAAGTTGCCCAATTCTATATGATTCTCTCTTTTGTCTTCCTTTTGACACAAGTCCTTTATGGATGGACAACTTCATCGCATCACAGTGAACCCCAGTTTGGATTTATTGACACAAGGTGGTATGAATTCCGCATTTGTAGTATTACTTATGCACAGTTGGAGAATGCAGCAGTATTACTACACACTGGAGCCTGTTAATATATACAAAATAATGCCAAGCTGTATCGGTGGTCTGAGTGGAGAATAAGGCATCGTAGATACAAAAATTGTAATGTATTCTGATGTGGATGGACAGCTTATGAATGACAGACATGCATATTCTGCGCCTGGATGAGAGGAAATAACTCACAAAGACACAGACTAATGTTATCCCATCATTTTTGCGCCACTTTGAATCTGTTCAGAAATTAAAACATGTTCTGGATTTGTATAGTGTGTAATAGGTGTATTCTCTTAGCTCATCAGGAAGCTCTCTCTCACCAACAACTGGCCCACCCAGTCGTGATGCACATTTCCCAGTTAGCTTGCATAGTGTCTTTGATATCACTAGAAGCCTTGGTATCTGTCCTGTGATTTTAAATCTCTGAAAGCCAGAATAGAATAAATAGGACTTGTGCATCCGCAGACTTTACTACTACAGACAAAATAACAATGCTTTATGAGGATGTTGCATTTTGTTATTCCCACCTCCTGCCATCCTCCCCCACATGTGGTCATCTCAGGATTATTGCCTGGAACATCAGTCCGCATTTTCGTGCCAGGTTCCCCCGAAATAGACATTAATCTCCTACCCCCCCTTACTCCATGATTAAACCGTTTTGCCGATCTTTAAGAGACAACGATGAGACAAAATGTGGAAATCACTTTTTTATCAGCAAGAAACATACTTAAGCTTTCATGGGTTATTGTTTTTGAGTATATTTTATGGAATGTGGTGTTGCGTAGCACACAGAATTTAGGATTTAGTCATAATCAGATAGTTTATCTGTAATTTTATGGGTGTGGTCTCAAGGGATTTATTTTATTATTTATTTTATTTTTGTCATGCTGCCCTTTTAAGCCTCTAGGGCTTAGAGAGCTATATGCTGAGCCATGTATCATGTCAGTCTCCCATTTTATTACTGCCTTTATTATGTGAAATGATGATGTTGCCCAGTAATAGCAGCAGTCAGTTACGATGACAGCACCAGTTGTGACAATTTTTTATCAGCATCTGTAAAATGAGTGACATCAGGCTATCTCAAGCTTAATACTATGGATGGAGGAGTGAAATGTGAGTGGCCTTTTAACTTGGACAGGATTGTTGTAACATGGAAATCTCTAACCTGAAAATATTCTACATTGAACACATATTCTACATTCCACCAAAGCCAAATGTTTGAGTGCTTGGTTGCATAATGCCCAACCCTGCACATTTGGCATGTAGCAAATAGCATGCAACTGATACCAGACAGGCCTGAAACTAGCTAACCCTAACAACTTTTGTACATAACATTGCTTCTTTGGTCCTTCTGTGCACTGAGCCTTTTCAGTGGAGAAGAAAAGGAGGCTAATCTTATAAGAGCTTTCTGATTAGAGTCAAGTTTCCCTCCTGAAAGGAATGTCTGGCCAGAGCATTGTTCTTAAAGCCTTTTGACTTCTCATTAGCTGAACTGTCAGAAGCTGATACAGTGAATTTGAGACTGCAAATGCCAAGAACAAGACACAGTGGAGTTTCTTGTTCCTCAAATACTAGTTTTAGCTACATCCGTTGCCAAATGTCACAATTCTACTGTATAGCCCTTGCTTTAGTGTTTGGTTGATTTGTTAGGCTCCCAGTTGGAACAGAAACACAGAGCCTGGGGATGGGAAAAGGCAAAGATGTATTCAACATGGCTTGCTTGCTTCTCTTGGATGTCATTTTTATGAATGAAATTTCAGGCTTGATGCCTGTCTTTCCTGGAATTTTTCAATTATGTGAATGCGCAAGTTGTATGAATGCGCACTCATTTATGAAAAGGTGGAATTCATGTTCACAAGGGTCATTTGTGTTGTTTGCTGAATCTGGTGTGGTGGACTTGTACAAGCCCACCTCAAGAAAAAAGTATGACAAAGGTAAAGGAATAAACATTTTGGGCAAAATACTGTTTTTCCAACTAACCCAGACTGAGACAAGATGTTCAATACCATTTTCACCTCTGTACATCCACTGGTTCGGTTCTGATTGGTAGCATTTTGTGTTACCTTAGCATTAAGACTTGAAGTCTACAGGAGTCAGTAGCCTAGCTCCATCAATGTGAAAAAATAAACTTTACAGCAATTCCCAAGCAGTCTTATTTAGACAGTATATTGTGTATTTTAAATGCACGCCTTGCACTTTTTTTTTAAACAGGTTTTAGAAGAAGTTGGTGGGTTTTTTTTTAAGAATTTGTAGATGTGTATTTTACTACTGTGTAACACACATGATACATTGTGCAAATAAAACCGTTTCGATGTTGCTGTAAGTTTTTTTTTTTCACTTTGACGGAGCTAGGCTAATGACTCCTGTAGACTTCATGTCTTCATGCTAAGCTAGCATGAAATGCTAACCATAGGAACCGAAGCAGTGGACGTACAGAAGTGAAAATGGTATTGAACATCTTGTCTCAGTTTGGGTAAGTTGGGAAAAGGGTATTTTGCCCAAAACGTTGGGAGTATTCCTTTAAGAAAAAAATATGAAAATGTTCTTGCATGAAAGCCATCGTGTCATGGATGGCTAATCTGTGCATGTGCACTATAGTAAAGTGCATTCTTCCAGTAATTGAGGCATCATGCTGTACAGTTTGCTTGTGTCTGACCTGAAGGATTAAGAAGCCTAATACAGGACACAGATAGACCAAATGGGGAGAGTGCATAGATGTGTGTCCAATGCATTTTTAATAAGAACTGGTTGCCACCACTAATGGTGTCTGTGGAAATTGATAGGGTCCCGTCTGCCGACTTACATTTTGCACTGAAACAAAATGCAAGTACATGTTTTTCAATTAAGATGACCCCTTCGTGGAGTGGTTGCTGTCAGGCTTTTGTGGCCAGTAAACAGTGCCTGTTCCTAACATTAGCACAGCTTCTCATGTTTCCTTGTGTTTGCAAAGGCCAGAAAACTATATCCCGCTAATCTGGTTGTTGAAATTGCTCGCTCACACATGCTCTAGGACCACACACTATGCATAACCTAAGTTTGGTCCTGACTGGTGAAAGTGAGCATGATCTAATAATAAAGTAATAGCTTATAAATTAACCACATTCACAAAATTGGTATTAAACTTGGCAGCCATGTCTGACAAGGCATTTCAAACATGTACCAAATTTTAGGCAATTTGACCAGAGGGCAGCACTGTGATGGCATTTAAATTTTAAAAGGCTATATCTCAAAGCTAGCAAGTCTGATTGAAACTTGGTAACCTGATCGAGCTATCCTTCTAGCATGATCTGGTCCAGTAAAATCTGGGCCTCATGCGCTTGCCACAAGCATTACTAATTGAAGGTTGGTTGTGGTTAGTGCAGTTGGGAGGGCCTATACAGTAGCAGGTTATAGCTTACATTGGGCTTTAAAGTCATAAGGGGCTTGTAATATAGCTTTCATCAGTAATATGGACAGTTTGCCTGAATAAAGTCCACTATTTAGAACAGCATTAGCCTCAGGCCAACAGCCATAGCACCAGGAGCCCAAAATAGCAAAGGACAAGTGTGCTCTCAAACAGCATACTTGTAATTATGATGACTAATTCCTTTTCATAAGACTGAGACCCAGTCTGTTCCCTATTTAATCATTAACCACCACACCCAACTGAAGAAGTCACGGGATTGTCATCTTTCACTTTCACTTTGTGAGCCGACTGCATATTTCTTAATCATTCAATTCAAGACAGTAGGTCAATTCAAATGCATGAAACCGGGCTTACAGGTTTTTCAAACCAGATTAATTGTAAATCTATTGACGAAAACACTCAAATTTGGACCATCTATTCACAGCTTGTATTCAAGGATGTATTCAAATATAAGTCCTAGAGTATTGCAGTTTAAAAAAGTTTAATTATTTCCTCATTTAGAAATGTTTAATGTATGTTGTGAGACAGCAAAAGATAAAAAACATGGGTCTTCCACTGGGAGACATATAAACTGATTCAATTGGATGTATAGTTCCAACATGAGCAGTCACAGAATGCCTTGTGGGATAAAGATCAGTCAGTGCTAGGATGACTTATATGTTACATTACATACATTCGTGTATGTTTTGGTCATTGCTTGTCAGTCTTTGGGATGTAACAGCAAGGTCATACTTTAGCCACTCAGCTTAAGACAGTAGTCAACATGAAGGCAATGCTAACTCATTGTGTGGCTGCTGAAGAGCTAGCAACAGGGCTAAGGGTAGATCACCCTCTTAAACATAGACATTAGCAGGTTATCTTGGGATACCCTAAGGGTCTTTTCAATGCTGCAGAACCTGAGGTGGTGGTCACAAGCTCTCCGGGTTTCACATCATTGCTCGAAAAGAGATGCTTGTTCACTGCCAAGGCCTCTATCTGAATGGAATCATGCAGGATTTCTGCCTTGCAGTTGATCAACAAATGGATGAAATAATGAATGGCAAATTTTGGCATCAAACATATTCATTCATTTTTCTGCAACCTTACTCTACTTTGTACTATTGTTGCTTGTCCACGTGTTCATACAACAGGGGTGGTGTGAGGTAAAGTGGATTTTTTTCATCTCCAAAAATGTTACAGCTCATAATTGGTAATGAACTGCCGACTTGAGTTCAAGCAGCTTTTGCAGAACCAATATTAGTAGTGATTGAAGTATTACATTCATTCTTGATTTGGCTATTATTAGACAGTCACAGGAGCAAGTGCTTCATTTACGTTTATTTGTTCTTTTAATCAAATTATACACTGATTACTATGTAATTTGATGCAGTGAGTGTTAAGAATAAAATGCAAAGTCGCAATACAACAGGCTAGTGCAAACTTTTCATGTCCCGGACACGCAAGTTGGCTTTCATTAAGGCATGGACCCCCATTTGAAGTGATTTTTTTGTGTGTGTTAAATATAATATATTTTTTTTTTGGATGTCACAGTTGAACATCAAAAACATATTACAAAGAGGTGTGATTAAAACATAATGCTAAAAGAAAGAATCACTCAGATTTTTTTGTGCCAATACCACTGGGCTAGAGCGTACTGTAGCTTACTTTTACATTGGCTGAACAAGTTATTGATGGATTCCCAAAAACAGCTTATTGAGAATGAAAAATGGGGGAAAAAAACAATCAGCTGGTCACCTGTCACAGTTGGCCAATGGCTGGCCATTTGCCATTTCAACTGTCTGATCCAAAAATAAAAAAAAATAATAATAAAAATAAGGAACTCAGTGGATTAGGAATCAGCATTAGTATCATAGACATCCAGATGTCCATCTGGCACTGACAGTTCTTTTCTGTTCTGTGTTTTTAGTTTCAATGTTAATATTCAACATAGTAACAACTTTGTATCAGTTGAGTTTCACAGTTCAGTCAGTGTAGACACTGAGGGCTCGACAAAAGCACTAGCCCAGTGTGCCAGTAGGATTCACAAGCCCAAGTTTCAGAAATCTGCCACATTATTCTGTGATATTTATTTCAGTGGGACAGAATTCCCTGTGGTGTGAAAAAAAATACCACTGAATTAAAAAAGATGAATCAAATTTTGTGACATTACTCGCAGGTGCATTCACTCTACAGTAAGCAACTCGAGGCTGCAGTAGTTGACGTTAGCAAGTGACATACGCTGCCACAGACTGTGGTTAACAAGTTTTCAAAGGGCTCTGTTCCTGGTCACAACAAGGCACAAGAAAAAAATAAACGCCAGAAGAGGTCAAACAGAGTGCAGTGGACTATGACAAAAGAGGAAGACAGTCTTCTCACCCAATGGTTCGGGCAGTGGCCCAAGCTAGCCTACAAAGAAAACAAAAAAAAACTGGTGTACTGCAAGCTCTGCAGGTCTGCGCCAGCACATGCTAACAAGTGAGTCAAGTGGAAACGTAACAGTAAGGCTGCATGGAAGTTTCTAGCTAATGCTAGCTAAAAAGATGGAGGATGATGTTGCAGCCTTTCTTGCGGAGTTGATGATGAGCTCAAGGTAACATTATCCTGTTAGTACTGTTAGCTTGGTAAACACTACCACTTCATGATTTTTTTAGGCAGTTACATAATGCCAGACTTAGTGATTAAGAAATCAGTCGGCTAAATCCTAATCATGAATATTAATCCTCTGGTTGTGTTCAAGCATAGTTCCACTTATGGCGCTTCACCTATTTTCAGCAGACCTTTATTAGCAATCTAAAACAGATTCCCACCTCATGTTGTTACACATTTTAACCAACCTCATTTTTTTTTTTTGGCATCATTTACAATGTCTTGCCCACATTGCGCTTAACGTCTTCCAATTGTTTATAAGAAAACACAAGTAATGTACTATTATGAATATACTATATTTCCTCAAATAGTGGCCACAGCTTTTATTTACCTCAACTGCATAGGGTACCAGGCCTTTATTGGAGGCAGACTTTTATTTGAGAGAGGCCTTTATTTCTAACGCCCTCTGGTTGAGGGGGTTAAAAGTATATTTGCTCATATTTTAGTATGAAGCCTCCTTGTTTTCTGATCAGCTTCCGCTTTTTGGACCAACCGGGAGAGTGGAGAGGAACCAGAACTCAGTGTGTTTATTTTTCTCCCCCCTCCCTCTCTCCCTTCTTTTTTCTTTGTGTTTTGTTCCTGGCCTGTATTTGGGGCCGGCCTTTCTTTGTTTGTGACGACCACACCCCTGGCCATTATTGGAGCCCTGACTTTTATTTGAGGAAATACAGTAGTAAATAATGATAATAAAGTGAATTTTGGTCATTGTTAACCCCTGTATTGGTTGACTATCAGTTGAATATCAGTTTGCATCTGTTGTTTCACATGTGAGTCAGTGTTAATGCTTAATTTCATATGAACCTGTTCAAGGTAAATACTCAACTTAGTACACTCTTAGTTGACTTATCAACTTTCTATCAGGTAGGGCTACAGTTCGGTTGATTCAAAGTTGATACTAAGTTGAATATTAACATTGGACAATCAAAATAAAAGTGTTACCATTGAAAGTCATAGAAAATAACCACTTCCTTCGTGGAAACCCTGAATTGAAATTTACGTTTGGACTGTTTTCTTTTTCTTGCTCTAGATACAAGCCCTTTTTCCCGTTTCAAGTGCAGCCTCCGCCAGGCTCAGCGTGTGACCTGGACCTATCAGTCCAGGACAGCAGGCTGGTGGAAGGCCGACTCCAAGTCACTCTCATTGAATGTAGCAGGTAAAAGTGCTTGATTTATTCTCCCCTCCATCTGTGTCATGGGTGTTTTTCAAGATTTTAAAGGTTAATTGTAGTTATTGTCATCATGACCCTTGCTGCCCTAGTTTTAGCTGTCATGACGATTGATTTTGTTCAAAATTTAGCCAAGGTGAAAACTTAGCATTTTCACCTCTGTACGGCCACTGGTTCGGTTCCTATGGGCAGCATTTCGTGTTAATTTAGCATAAAGACTTGAGGTCTACAGGAGTCATTAGCCTAGTTCTGTCAATGTGAAAAAAAATAAACCCTACAGCAACCTTACAGCAAGTTGCATGGTAGGAACTATAGATGGTGGCAACTATAACCGCTAAACATATATGTTTATCGGTTATAGTTCCTAGCATCTAACCTCTCCTAAAACGACTGTTGTAAAAAAAAAAAAAAAAAAAAAAAAAAATGTTTT
>OMKZ01029592.1:0-10368 GCA_900302535.1 Neoniphon sammara
AGTTGACAAATAGATAATGATAAAATTAATTTAAAAAACAATAATAAAAAGCATTTTTACTATTATTCAAAATAAATTGTCAGTATGTTGCTGTACCCCCTCCCAAAAAAAAGAACAACAAAAAAAAAACAAAGAAAAATTAAGCAGACTAAATTAAATACATTTTCAGTCAATCGCATGATAATGCAAATATTAGCACTGACCGTGCTACAATGCTGTATTAGATGCACTTTTATATAGGACAAATATTTCCCTTCCAGCGTGTCTCACTCCAGTCTCTCACTCCCCTCTCTCTCTCTCTCTGTCTCTCTCCCCTCCCTCCCTCAGTATATATTTCAAACAGAGTTGAGTTATTCCAGTGTATCACTCTGCAGTCGCAAGCTGGGGATGGGCGTGCTCCCCCAATCCCTCTCTGCCAGGCTACGAAGGCAGCCTCTCGCTTTGAAAATTTTCCCCATCATGCAAACTGACAAAGGCATGCTTTTCAAAAACCCACAGCCAATCTGTTGATCATTATTTATTTACAAAGGGCTTCAGGCTGCAAGTCCTGTAAAAACCGTACTTGATATGGTATACGTTCGCTCTCTCACTCGCTCTCTTCTGTGTTTTCCCCCTCCTTGCTTGTAGAATAAAGTATCCCTAAGGCTACCTCAAACAATCACTTTTCATTGTGCATAAAATCCAGCTAGTAAAGCACAACTGTTTAATATATATGGTTTTATATGTTGACAGGGGCAGCTGTGAAGGGGGGTTGTGGACTGTGATGGGTAATTTGATGTTTTGCTGAGGGCTAGGACTTGAAAAAAATCTACACCTATAACAGAGGACCTGTCATCCCAGTACCCAAGAGCCAGCAGAATACAGAAGCACCCCTAAAGCAGAGAAAACTTTGACACCGCTTTGAAGCATTTTCAAAACCGAGTAAATAACTCGCAAGAATTATTATCACTGTGAGATCAAAGCAAAGATGCATATATTACATGGCAAACGGGGACCATCTCCTAGGCAAAAGAGGAAGAGAAGAAAAGGTTTTGTGCTTTAAGTTAGGCAACAAAACTAAACACCCTTTTAAACTAGCAGTTAGCTGGAAATGTGCCAATGTCTAGTTGTTTTTGTAACAGTTTGCTCCCTCTGAGCAAGGGCATCTCAAATGTTGCTCAGTTGCAAACTAGACTGAAGGGTATGACTCTATGTTGGGCTAATGGTTTGGCAAGTGTGAAGGCTTATTAAATGCTTGTTTTCTTGAGAACTGAGGGGGAGGCCGACAAGTATACTGGACAAAATCACACAGGCACGCTGGTACAGTAGGAAGAACGCTGCCTAAGGGGAGCTAGCAACACCAACTTACAAAAGAACTTACTCCAAAAGAATGTAAGGAATATACTTTACAGAATGAATAATAAAATACAACTTATGCTCACAAGGCAAAAATGAAAAGCTGTGAGAAAGAAATTTATTTAGAGCAGCACTGTAAGATTCTCATTTGGAGCGACTGAGAATAAAAATTAAAATTTAATTCAATTTGGGTATTTTTTTTTTTCTTCTGTGACGGTGGTTTGAATTTCATATGTTAAAATGTGTTAGTAAGATTTAGAATGCCGTCACTGTTTTCCCCCACACAATTTCAGGGACAGGAGTTTTGAATCTGCCACGCTAAAACTTGGCTGCAGAATCACCAACACTGACAAGTGCATGTGACAAAAAACACACATGATTCTATTTAGATTTCCTTATTGCAAATTCATAAAGACGACAGCCACAACACTCTCTCTCTCTCATTTAGGGACGGGCAACTTCGCGATGAGTGTTCCTGTCCTGTTAGATATTTGCCACCGTGCCTTTATCTTGCCATCCCAATCCGCAGAGCTTGCCCTCTCTGCATTTTCCGCGCTGTCGTGTTACCAACCCAGCCTCACAGCCACGGCAGCACAAAAACCTAGCCCTTTTATCTTTCAAAATCAATTAACGGCAATTTAATTCCACAGGACAGGATAAAAGGAAGGTAATATTTGAATTCATATTTGATTGTGATGATACATCTCGCATATGGCCTTAAGTACCAGAAACAGTACTCGCAGGGGTTCCCACAATAGAGGAGTAGCCTCGGGGCAAAATAACCATGCAGGTCCCCCTGATTGGTTGCTGGTGTCATTAGTGCCAGCATTGTTTAAGGAGTACATGTGGACCAGACCGGAGGAGGTGACAGCTGGGACTTTAAAGCCAGAGGAGTTTTCAAACGGCTCCTCGCAGCCTCTTTTCATGACAGAAATATTATTTCAGCTCTGTCATTAACAGCTGACAGCATGCCATCCTAAACAGCCAGAGCCTAACAGGGCGCTTCTCCTCTCTCTCTTTCGCTCAGAGAGTTTCTTACTTCCCTCTCCTTCCACCCCTAATTTGCCCCCTCCCATCCATCCCAACTCCCACCATCCCACCATCAGCAACATCCGCCTCTGAAGTATCTCTCACACACACATCCCTCCATCCCTTCCTCCCTCCCTTCCTCGCTGTACCTGACTTTCTCTCACTCCTTGTTTGAAGGCTGGGAGCAGTATGAAATCAGCATCTTACCTCATCATTTTGGGCGAGCAGTTGGGTGAGTTTCGCATCCCTCCGTTGCGCTGCTTTTTTTTAGGCGAAAGAGTTGATGGATGTTCGTCTTCGACTGCAAACACATGCACAGAATATCAGAACAGGGACAGATGGTTGGGAAATGTGTATTGGACCTGACATAAAAAAAAGAAATAGCCAACACTCAATCAATTATTGCAAAGCAAAAAAATAAAAAATACAACATGAAACTGAGAGAACTCCAAAATATAGAGAGAAAGTGTTAGTAGGAGACAAAGGTAAATCTGAGAAAGGCAGGAGAAAACCACGGAGAAAAACCAATTAAGACCTGAAAATGTCACCGAAGGCTCACATCCCAAAACCCCCATTTTTGGTTCTTCTCAAGTGCACTTTGCAGGGCCTACAGTAACACACTACTGCATCTGTTCAATAAATTCTGCGTAGTTGGACCTCTAGCAGTGTGCATCAGAGTGACCATGCTTACCTATATCAATAATTGCCATGTGATGGTACAGACTGTCATTATCAGTGGGGCACAGGCAAAAGCAATGACAGTGGAATAAAGAAAGGTTATGAAGATGGTTTTTTGAGTGGGTTGTTTTGTTTTGGATGGATGATTATAAGGCTGATCCCCACCCCTTCATTCCAGCTCTAACTAAAGGCGTACGATGGCTCTTCTACAGGTCTACCTCCATGCCATGAGAACACTTAGCACTCCACACACACCCCGAAGGACGACGCTCTCACGGGGGCCAAACAGCACTCCAACGCGGTATGAATTAGTGGGCTATGAATATCGAAAGCAGCTAGTGAATGCACACCATCCTCCAGTAGAAGAAGGTCAAGACTAGCCTTAAAACTTTAAATGAAAAATAAATGAGTTACAGAACCTCATGTAAGATTAAATATCCCCTTTTTGCGGTTGACACTTTTGGTGTTAAGCTTTTTTGCAGGACGCTGTGCCACAGCCGCAGTGATGAATTAGATGAGTTTGATCTGATTTAAGCTCAGTTTCCTGTCAACCACTCTTTGCTGTGTTGAAGAACAAAAAAATAAATGTCAAACTTAGCAACAGCCCCAGACAGAAAGGGACTAGAAAGAGCAACCAGAGTGAGGCCAGGCCCAGCCGTCT
The DNA here is from genome assembly GCA_900302535.1 of Neoniphon sammara. Lineage (NCBI taxonomy): Eukaryota > Metazoa > Chordata > Actinopteri > Holocentriformes > Holocentridae > Neoniphon > Neoniphon sammara. Next base: position 3,704 of record OMKZ01029592.1, read on the forward strand.
GAAGATTTCAGTCTGGCTAACGGCAGTCTGATCTTCACTACTGTCTGTGAGTTTCAAGAGCTTTCAGACAGGCACCCAGATACTCTTATCCACTCTGCACTCTCCCAGCACAAATGCCAAGTCCACCGTCACTTCAAACCCATATTAGTCCTTTGGTTAGAAATCAATAACACAGCATGATATTAGTGCAAATCAATGTGCGTGATGCAAGCTGTGACTATTCCAAGCATGTGGAATTTCATTATTGTCTGAGCGTCCATTCGAGGCTGTCACCTGATTCTGTTAATAAAAGATAAGAAATATGACTTTGCCTTCTAATAAAATGTCATTCTCTGACATTTCCTTTATGCAATTGAGCATTCTGAATAGCTAATATCACAAGCACTTTCCACTTTACAAACAATTCTCTCCCTAATGTACACTGGAAATATCACATCAGAAAATATGTGTTACTGGCCATGTATGTTTTGCACGCTCCTTGTGTTTAAAACTTAAATTTGCAAAGAGAAAGAACATGACATTTCTTACTTAGACCCACAACAATAAAATTAAGTGTTCTGCAGTCACTAAGGAAAAAAAGATTTTAAATTATTTAAGTTTCTTTTTCAGGCCCAAAACCTCAGTCTAAAAAAAAAATAAAAAGTCCTCAGAAAAACAAAGAAAAAATGCAAGTCTTCCACATGTAAGAATCTCGGCAACATTTTTTTTCAACAAATACAACAATAATAAACAACTCTTGTCTGCCTATTCTATAGTCACTGGTTGTAACACTCCTCAGTTTGGAAGTCACCCAGATAGTTGTTGCAGGCACAAGTGCTAAATCCATGCAAAGCAGCAGTGACAGCGGCAACAACAGCAGTAGCTCCAGCGGTGTGAACCCTCATGCAGCAAACGACACACGACGGCAGGACGGCACAGATGGGGTTACTGACTGATGCATCCCGCTAAGGGGGCAACCTACAGGGCCTACTGTGACTGAGCAGCGTGGCATTACTGGGGTGGTAGCGGTATTTCACCGGCAGACTGCGGGCACGGTTCAGCCGACTCTCTGCCATGGCTCTGGCCACCGTGTCTCCAGGGCCGGAGATACTGAGGCGAAGTTTCGAGGGGTGAGCCCAAGGCCCTGGGCCCGGCCCCACAGGGAGCAGGCTTCCTTTACGGTTATTAACGAGGGGGATGTCGGTTGTGCCCGGGCTGACCAGGGGGTCCTGGTGCGGGTGCAGGGCGTTGGGATGGAATGTGTTTGAGGTGATGGAGGTGGAGGTGCAGTTGGCGATTTTAATTGATCGGTTTTGAAAAGATGGTCTAACTTCATCCGTTACTGTCAAACAATGGAGAATAACAACAGTGAGAAAGAGCATTGTATTAGTGCTCGTTATTTTCTGACAATTTTCAAAGCTTGATAAATGTTAGAAATGCTGCATTTTGTTTGTTGTTTCAGCAGATATTTTAGAGGGGGAAAAGATTAAATTAAATTTCAGCATTTTATTGTAGAATGTAAACAAGCCAGAGTGTAAGCAAGAAAGCCAATGCAATAATGTGTAGCATCTGATAATTATTTAACTGTATAAGAATCAAACACTTGTTTCTGTGAAAAAGGTTGCAATTTTCTTTGTAGGCCATTCATTTCTCCTTTGATCAGGAAAGTCAAAAATTCATGCCATAAAAGCAGGCGTCATTTATTCGATAACTGATGTTGACACTTCATTTTTATTTAACATCACATATCTACTTGGCATGCGCTTTAGCTGAAATGTTCAAAATGACATTTACTTTGCATTCGTGACAAACATGAATTAATTAGAAGCTTCCCAGTCTTCTTTCTCAGTTGTGCTACACTGCCTGGTAGAACAAAGCAGAGACACCGCCTGGCTAAAGCCAGTCAAACCAAATCAGGTTCAGTGTCATCTCAAGCAGAATGTGTAGCACATTACTTTCATTTCAACAAATCTAAAATTATGGCTACTAATTTATACATCACTTATTTAAATCCTAACTTTAATTATGAAATATTTACAGAAAAGGATTCATTTTGGATTATGTATGGAAATTAGCTTTATTTCAAGATCAAAAATGAAGCGATCTTCTTCTACTTTACATTATCATGCTGACAAGAATGTCAGTAATAATCGCAGTTGCCATGGTTTTGTTGTGTGTAAAACATATAAATACATACTGTATGTACCTATCAATGCATGCACACTTAATGCCCACCCAGCCAACTAACACACACACACACAGACACACAATTCCACTAAGGCTGTCAAGTCAACCCATATGTCTGGTATGTATTGAAGGGGTCAGGGCAAACTGCGGGAAAACTACAAGAGGAGAGGGAGGTGAGACCAATATATGTTTGTAAAGTTGACAGGGAGAGGCGGAGCACTTTCCTCCCTTTGGTAGGAAGGGTGGTTGGGTGGTTGTTTGGTTGGTTGGTTGTTTGGTAGAGAGAGCATGGTTGGGTGGCCCCGGGCGATAAACAGACGTTTATCCCAGCCGTCAGCTGCCTCCTTGATTTACGGGGCGCCACCGATAGCTCCTGGATTCATCTGGCCCTTGTCAAACACGCGCAGCGTTAGAACACGCTCACCCGCCCTGGCAGGTCCACTGTGCACTCTGAACAACCCAGACGGCAACTGTCCCTCCCTGAAATGTTAATCACATGATGGCACCGTCGTGCATGCAAGCCTTATCAGATCGCCATGACCCAATGTAAACTGGATGATGAGGCAGAGGAATAACATCTAAAAATGTTTACTTTTGTATGTGAGCTAACTTGGCTTTGCTTATATGGTTTATGGTATGAGCAAGCTTTGCCTCACATCTGCATTGTAACAGCATGAAATAGCATTTTAGGCCGCGCAATGTTGTTTGTTAGTATGCCTCAATGTAAAAATAATTCTGATGTCATGCCTATTGCAATCTGTTAAGTTTTGCCATCACACTGAAGCGGCAGTAATTATTTCAATGATTTTAAAAAATCAGTCTTATTGTCTTAAAACTGCTTAATGATGACAAATACATGAAATAAAAATATACATATATACAAAAATGTTAGAACTGAGATATAGCATTTCAAAACTAAAATTTATTTGTAACCAGTAGAATAAAAAGTAATGCATTTAACAATTATTTGCCAAAGATTTACCTAAATTGCAATCAGCTTTGAATCGAACACCAGCCTCTTTTTGGCTTCCACTGTTTCCTGGTGTTGTAGCGCCATCTGCTGCTAGATGCAGCACAATACAAAAAGAATATTTCATAGACCTAAGTTATGTGATCATGAACACAAAACGAATTTCTACTCAATTATTATAAATATTAGGAACTCATAACTAGTGGGGCTTTAAATAATCAATTAATTTCATCTCAACATATAACATGTTGAAATGAATTAATTTAGGTTAAAGTAGAATATATCTATCTGAGTTAAACACTGAATTAAACACTGGTTAAACTGTGATTATATTTTCTAATTGCTTTTCCTCTGCATTAGACATAATACAAAAGCAATGCATTCTAAAGGTAAAAGGAAAAACAAAGTAAATACCAAAGCAGAGCATCAGTAAAAATTACGTGACATGACACAGTGAGGCGACTACTGTCTAAACACCAGGAGAGCTGAAGCAGGATGGAGGGACAGAGAAAGACACTTACGTGATCTGACATATCCATTATACTTATATTTGGCTGAGGAGAGTTCAAAGACAAATGGCAAGTTACACAGAGAGGAGAAAGGATGATAATGAAACAGATACACATTAGGAAATAGAGACATCAAAATGAGACGAAATGGAAATGACAAAGAAAACGTAACACAGTGATGAAACAGTGCCACTAAATGGTATACACAATATATACATAAATGATAGGTATAAATGTAGGCATAAATGATGAAAATATCTGTGATGGTGGGCGAGTGTGATGGTGAAAATACGGGATGATGGTGCAATAAAAACTGAACCAGAAGGGCAGATGAACTTTACTGTCCAGGCACAGAGAGCAGCATAAGGAGTAAGCCATGCTTTAGGAAAGTGTACTAAACAAGTCATGTGACTTGTGAAACACAAAAATGCCAAAATGGTTGTTTTTGTTTGTTTGTTTGTTTGTTTGTTTGTTGTTTGTTTGTTTGTTTGGTTGATTGGTTTTTTGCAAAAGAGCTACCTAAGTTTGAGTTCACACTCTTTCAGTGATAGGCTCAACAATGTGACAGTTTTTGCTTAGAAACTCATGAAATACATTGACTTGTCACAAATGGATTACTGAATGGGCATAAACATAATTCTGACGATTGTGATCAACATTGTGTGGTGAGGGCTCCAGTCTGTAGACAGAACAATCAAAGCCACCTAGAGAAACAAAGACAACAGCTACATAGTCCAAGTACACATCCATAACACAGACAGCAGACATGCACTTCAAAAACAAAACACCACTGCTAAGCAAGCACAAATGCAAGGAGTCTTTATCTTTTCAACCAGTCCTGATTTGTACTTTACATCGACACAAACGGAAAACTGATTTTACAAATCTGCAAAATCTGCAATATTTTGAACGGGGTTTGAGCAAGGTCTCCACCTATGCCAGTTTAATTGATTGGGAATTATACGACCTTGTTTGGGGGGAGTGCTGAGGACCAGTACAAGTATTTGCACAGTAGGTACGTGAATTGAGCTCTAGACTAGACCGTGAGCTGCTGACACTCCCTGCTCTTCCACAGAGTCTCTTCCAGCAGTAAAGGTCACAGTGAAGGCCCAGGGCTGGCCTATGACACAGACCCTCAAACAGGGACCCACAGTGGCCCTGGCATCTGTCTCTAGCGATCTGCCTGCACCACAGAGGCGGCAGACTAACTGGCTAGCATCTGGGGCGTAGCGAGGCGGCATAGGACAGAGGGTAGAGGGGGAACCAAGCCTGCCTGGTGGACAGGAGCTGTCAGGGCAGGTTTACTGACGGACCAGCGGGGCCGGGAAGTGAAAATGCAAACATAATTTCCATGTCAGGAGAGATAAGGTCCTAAGCAATGAGATGCAGATGCACGCGCATGCACAGACACACAAATAGAAGTGCACGTTGTTACACACACATGTGCACATGTACGTGCACGCACGGCCCTGTGGGTCCGAGACTAGCCTTAGCTCTAGCTGATAGCCTCTCCCTTCCCTCAGGTCCCCAACCCCTGACCATAGCTCAGCTCTACAGCAGCTTCAGCCACTCCATTACATAAACCCCCTCTCATCTCTCAGCTTTTCTCACTGAATGGAGTCAGCCCCATTGTGATGATGCTAAGTCACAAAGAAAGCCCACTTAACAACTACTAACAGACTAAAAATAAATTTCTGACTAAGTTTGCTAAGTATCTTTGGATATTCACTGTTTTAATACTTTAAAACAATTACCTTGGGTGTTTTTTGTTTACACCTTTGATTGAGACAATCCCTTCTCAAAAGAGTAACTTTTCATATTGTTTTAAACAAAACCCCTGTAAGTGCTTATCTGCATATTTTTTGTTTACATATCTTTGAATATTCTTTGTTGTAATATTTTAAAACTTCAATAATTGAAGAGATTTGAGGTTGATAATATAAAAGAGTCTATATACATCAAAAACATGGGGGGAAGGCAAATCTTTGAACCCCTGCCAATCCATCTGTTTTGTCCTATTGAACATAATCATCCATTTAACTTCTCACAAACACTGGTAAGTGCTAATTTACCTTTTATCTTTTGACAAATTATCTTTCAGCCCCTCTCCTCACTATATCTCATTATTATATGTGCACACACTAAGTAAATAAATTAAAGAAAGAAAGAAAGAAAGAAAGAAAGAAAGAAAGAAAGAAACATGGTAACACTCTTCTTAAAAAATCTGTTTCATACAGTATCATATTATTCACTAAAACACTGATAAAGGTGCACAATACATAAATCCCCATTAAAATATTGTATTCTTGAAGCGCACAAAGTAACTCTCTAAGATGCTAGAAGATTCAAAGAGTTTCGCATGCTTCCCATTACAAAGGTGTATTATATTTCAAATTGAAAAGAGTGCTGCACTGTGTATTTGTGTGGTCTGAATGTGACTAGCATCAGAACATAGAGTATTAAATGAGAGAGTGCTATCCAAGAAATCAATTATCCAAGTTCCAAGGGTAGAAAAAAAATCTGGTTCAGATGTTCAGAACAAGGGAGCATGAAGTCATCATGGATAGAGACATTGTATTCAGCCTGGTGGAAAAGCGAAGGGAAATGGGCAGAGGAAATCCAGCAATCTCTGACTGACAAAGAACCAATGCACTTCTTTCACTAAACTCACTTTGTTCAGACAAAGTCAGAGTTAAAAAGGAAAAGAAATCTAAGACAGAGAAGGCTTTCCTGAAATCCTACAGGGGGTTGAGGGAGAAGTGAGATCAGTAACCATGTAATGGCCAGTAATTGGTACCAAGGGATATCAGCGCAGGCCGAACTACAAGAGACCAAGCCAAACTCATCATGGCACGTTTGACACTAATCTAGGCTGAGTCGGCAGACGGTGGGAGAATGTTGAGGAGGAAATCAGATCTGTATGTCTGAACCCAAGGCTTTGATAGCGAGGCCTACTGCTGCCATGTCTAATTGACAGACAATTTAGTATTTCCCATCCACTCAAAAGGAAAAAAGAGGGT
>OMKZ01029598.1:0-10715 GCA_900302535.1 Neoniphon sammara
ATATGGAGAATGTCCACTTTGTAATTTTGGACAAAAGAGACCAGCATGGAAGGCACTAATTCTGATTATACATCATAATTATACAGATTATACAAACAAAATTAATGGATTGAACCTTCAAAAAGTCAAAACCACAAAATCTGTTCAAATTTTTGAATGCCCAAAAATGAATGCCCAAATCCACCTTCTCACTCTTGCTTTCACCTTTAGACCTTCTGATGTGATTACTGTAATATTGCCCTTAAATGCATGTGGTTATATATGTCACCTCTCGTGCAGAATACAAACTGTAAATGCATGTGTTGGTGTGTATCTGCAGGATCACACTGTATGACTAACCTTCTGCAAAAAGTATGCTAGGAGAAGTTACAGCGCACGCATTTTATCAGATATAAGTAAGTAAGAGAAGATGAGCTGATATATTCATGTACAGGCACTTTAATGTCTTTGGTACATCTGAATTTGCACATCTCAAGTTAAATGAACCACATAGACCCTGATATGTGTCTGAGAGTCTGTTTTCTATCCACCCTTGGTACATCTCTGGTACATCTAAATTTGCACAGCCTTAGTGTTAACCAACCACACAGACTTCAATAACTATCTGAGAATTAATTGTCTGCAGTCATCTTGTTTCCATGCTAGTGGAGGGCGAGATATAGAGCAACCTCAACATGAACTGTGACATTTAAAAAATCTTGAATGTCTTTGCAACAAGGGGATGAGGTTCATTTACTATACAGTGTGAATAACAAGAAACCTATAAGTTGTTTTTTTTAATTATCATTATTATTATTGTTTTTATTCTACATATATTCCACCAGCAGTCATGAAGATAGGGAGAGCTTGCAACTGCAGAATAGGGAGGTTGAGAGAGCAGGTAAGCCCATACCTATATCTATGGCCGACACATGATGACTAATCAAAATTAAATGGTAAAAATTGAAGTAGGGTGCATTGACTACAATATGTGCCTTGTCAATTTAGTGACAGGAGAGAGCGCACAGAGGCTTGTGCTCTCTACCATCGTTCCTTTATTCTTTATAGTGAACAAATATTGTCTATGGGTAACATTTTCACAAGGTTTGAGTTTCAGCATGACTGCAGAGCTCTCTGTATTGTAGGATCCCTCTGGACTGATGCAGCCGGCTCCTCAGAGATGGTGCTGTATAAATGGTACATGTCACACTAAAAACAAAGACATAAAAACTGTAAGACTTCTTTGAATCTATAGCATGGCAAATAGACTTAATACTGTACCTCATGATGTACTTACATCCTCATTTTGAGGCTCTTGACGACTGTCTTCTGTAGAACCTGCCAGTTAGAGAAACACAGTGAAATTATCACTATTATTATCATTATTATTATTTTATGATGGCTAGTATTTTATTTCAGAGTGTGTATAATTGAAGGGTGGCGAGGAGGTGAGATGAGCAGTTTAGCTGTAAATAACAAGCATGAGCCCCACTGCCCCGACCTACTTTCACCTCTGCCCACACTACATTCAAGTAACTAGAAAGAGCAAAGCAACATGAATCAACTAGAAAAGCAGCATAGTGCTCTTTGCAGATGATACCAACCTCTTTGTTGAAAATTAACAATGCTCAGAATTAAATTATACATTTTATGAAAGTTGTAAATTGTACTCAGCATGGTCTCAAAAAATCTTATTTCATATCATTTGCAGGAAATATAAAATAATACAAGCTCAGCGGTGATCACTGGTGTCCTGCTTGCCGAGTATGTAATGGTGGAAGGGAGGGTTAAAGAATATCATATAAACATGTGGTTGAGGGTGGTGCTAAAGGAAATGTTGTACATTTACCAAATTTAATATAAAAACTGAATAAAATGGGGAGTGTATTAGGACTCCTCTTTGTGGAAAGGTGATGGTTACACCAAGACTGAAACACTGCCTGCTCTTGGTAGCATGACTGTGCCCACCAAATTTCATGTAAATCTTCCCAATAGATTTACACCTATCACATGTGACAATTTGGCCAAGGGGTGGTACTAGAAGAAGTTATATGGTCACCAAATCTTCCTTTGGGGAGCATGAATGGAGTCACTGAATACCATGGAAATTCATGAATTTAATTTTGTGATGTCTTGTGTGCAAAGTTGACATTTGACCTAAGAGTGGCATTAGAGGAAAGGTCACAAGGTCACCAAAATTGACAGGGTTCACTCTGGATATTCTCGTCTTAGTTGAAAAACATTTATTGCAAATGTGCACAGTTTGTACACAGTTGTGCACAAATCCAGCAAGCATGCTGAAGATTGTTCCTGAACTATGTAAGCTCCATTTCATCCTCTGAGGAGTATGTATATGCTCCCAATCCCATTCTCCCAGTCACTTTTGAGATATGTTGCCTTGGAGTAAAGTGTTGGACTTGCATGACCATCCTTTGGCCTCACTTGCGAGCATGGTTATATATAACTTTTTGTTTTTATGAAGAAATTATTAAAAGAAGAAATTGTTAAAGTATCATTTACACAGTTTTGAGGAACTCTTATATCTAAGAAACAGGTATCTTTCTAAACAGAATTCTTCTACTGCAAAAACATTTTGCTAGATCAGAAATTTAGATGATGCCCTTAGGGAAACAAGACAAAGGAGCCAATGTGAAAGTTTTAGTGTAACTAGTGCCAAAAGAAGAAATCTGAGATCACATCAAATATTTCTCTGTGACTCCAACTGGCTTTCAAGATCAAATCCAGAAGTTTTGCAGCAATTGTCCAGCTCAGATCAAGCCAATAAGAAGCTTTGTTATCAACAGGGTGTTAAGAATTTGGTATTTATAATCTACCTTTCAGTAATATATGTGTACAGTATTTACCCATGCTAAAAAAGCCCAGTTTGGAGAGTTACCAGAGATTCAGTTTAATCTTATTTAGGTTAACAGTTTAAAGTTCTTACCAGACGTTCTTCGGATGTAGAAAAGTGCCAGACCCAGTGACGTGATACCCACAGTGACTCCAAAACCAGTTGCAACTACTGTTAACATCATAATCTTCTTCTCTGTTTTGAAACAGCAAACACGAGCAAGTGTCAGTGTTACCTCTTACAACATTACAACAGGGGGAAGATGACAATCACATAACTGTCTTTTCTCCAGCAGTTGTCATTTTGCAGTGACAAATTAAAGCCATGTTTATCTGGACGTTAAAACATATATTAGATTTGAAATTTCCTCTCATGAGGTATGTGGCCTGAGTTTGGACTTGGTAAAGTAGTCTCATGGGTAATAATTCTAGCCATAGAAACATCCAGCCAAACACTTTCTAGGATTTACATGAAGCCACAAAAAGCCTTCATACATCATTTTTAATTTCTGCACTTTTTGTAATTTTTTCCACACTAAATTTTATCATATGTGATATCTTTTGCGTTCTGTGAAGGCTTTAAAGGGAATATGAAGAACAAATTATACTAAATTATTATAGTTAATTTGCTTCTCCTTTGGTGGGCAAGGTTATCAAATATGCAATTTAAAAAAGAAAGTTTCTTATTGATCAAGGCACTTGGAAAAAATGAAGAGCAGGGGACAGAACAGGAGAGAAAACTCAGTTGTTCATTGGGTGTTTTGTACATACAGAAGTGAGGATCTCAAACAGTTAACTATCTCTGGACACAGAGCAAATACTTTGCACAGCACTGCAGCTTTAATGTGATTTTAATGACAACATATCATTCGCAAAAGACTTTTTATGACAGATTTCAAAAGGGTCAACAGAACAACTGTTACAGATGCTAAGATGCACTGCTTTGTGCCTAAAACTTACAAGGAGATTAGGCTGTTAAATGTTCTGAATGTGTTATTTTAAACAATGACACATAAATATGATAAACAACAAACATCTCACCATCTTGTGAAAAATCAGTGTTAATCAATAGGATTTGTCACCTGAGCCTGAATTCAGAGGAGCTGGTGGAGCAGAAGCAGTGGGCCTGCTGTCAGTCATTCCTGTTGAAAAAACATACAAAGACCTTCACAACATCCATAAAACACGTTTCAGGATTCTGAAGGAATAAGGAGACTCTGTATCGCTTTCTAAACGTTAAGTTTGGCCTACCTGTGATCATCGGCCATGTCGGCGCTGCCTGGGCCTTGGTCTGTTCTCTTTCCAAAATGTCTGAAACAGTTTGCATTTGGGCCTGTTATTTTTATGCATTATGAATAGCAGGTGCATACAATTTTAATTCATGAATTTGTAATAAAATTAAAGGTTGGCTGGATCATAAGAAAGGATACCAGGGGTTGGGGTTCAAAACATTGAAATCTATTTGGGCCTGCACAATAAACACAGGAGTTACATATAATATAATTACATGGCTGTGGTAGCAGGAGTGAGGAGCTGCATATGGATGTCAACATTTGAATCTCAAATTAAATTTAAGATTTGCTTATTTAATTTCTGACTTTCTGAGAGGGCCATTTCAAGTCAGAATGGTAAGCAGCTCCATTTGCTGATTGTAGCTGAGATCAGTAGCAACTTTAGCAATTACTGGTGTTGACTGACATTAAACACAGTAGAGGACTGACACATTTGTGCACTTGTCCGATGTTTGTCTGAATTTATACAACCAATAACAAGTGAAGTGTAATAATAATTACACTTCACTTACAATTCACTTTCTATTCATCAGTTAATCAACTATGTAAAAGCATTGTCTGTATCATATAAAATCACAAATATTCATGTCTTCTCTGACTTACATGTTAAACTGTATCCATCACTCCGGTCAGACAAAGAGTTGGGCTCACTTCCCAAGCTGTAGTCACAGCTAGCTTCCTTCTGCTGAACACCATGTAGACGTCTGAGGAAATCATCTTTCTGGATCTTAAATACACAGATCGCCTTACCGGGTGACAAGGATCTTTTCTTCCGAGTGGTTGTAACCTGTTTTTCTCCAAAGTACAGGTTACATCTGGTGTCACTACTGGCAGATGCAGGCAGGGAGCAAATGAAGTCAACAGACTCACCATAACTATGATGAACGCTCATCTGTGGTTTTTGATCTACAATAAAGATTCATAAAACACCATTTTGTAATATCATGTATCGAGTTATGTTTCATGTTATAGTAGTGTTATCAATTCAAAACAGTTCCCTCATTCGCAGAAAATAAAATATTCTTTCACATACACTAGTTTCATCTTCTCTTGGCAATCTGCATTCAGTTAATTAATTCTAATTAATATTCTTGTGTATCATCCAAAAGTACAACGTGAAATACGAAGAGCCTGCAGTCAAATGTATCATATAAACAATATTACTCAGGTTAAACATGGTTTTGACAGAAACTAATTTATCAAACACCATTTATTAATTGCCTGCTAATGTCCCACTGGCAGCATTTTTAATGGGAATGGAAGCTGTTAGATCAAGTATTCTCCCTCATTTTAGGCTTTCAACCCCTAAAGACAAATGACTGGAAATCAAGGTGTTTTTTTCTCTCCTATGATAACATTTTGTGCATCTTGTGTCCTCTCAAACCCTTAACACAATTCCCTTTGGGACTTGACCCTGTGTTGAAAACCACTGTGTTAGATTATGCTGATACTGTAGCAAAATGCAATAACATATCAGAGGTTGGGAATAATAGTCACTTACTTTGTATGGTGATAGAAAATGACTCACTGCGTGCAGATGAATGGCTTAATCCTCCTTTCTCTACAATATAAAAACACTGAACTTTAACTTCAGCAGGTGGACTCTGATGTGTCATCATCAGTAACTCAGTCCCTGTCAGTGTCTCCTGACAAGACAACTTTATGAACATTGTTTGCCCCTCATTAGAGAAATAACACCGATTTCCCGGATCAAATGTTGGAGCCTGACAGTTCAGTGTCACCGAGCGTCTCTCTGTGATGACTGGTGGGCTCACTGTCAGTTTAGGCTGATGAAGACCTGAAAATTTAGAGGTAAACATGTTAAATACTTGAAAGTTGACTTGATAATATTTGTAACTCACTGTAGAGAAAACTGGCTTGTGCCATGTAAGAATGCAAAAATAGTCATAATGACAGCAAACAGTGTATCTATAATCATCCTCATCATCATCATCATCATTATTGTTGTTATTATTGACCTGACCTTGTGCTCTGCTCTCATGAAACAAATCTGTGTTTGAAGAAAAAAAGAACAATAAAAACATGGAAATACAAATAAATTCTGAATAACTTCAGTGATTATGTAGAAGGCAATAATCCAATTAACATGTAATGCTGTAAATCTATTAGTCTACAGTAATGGAACACACTACTAACATTACATCACTTGACATGACATGAAAAAAAAGAAAAATGAAAAATGGCAAATTGGTATCTAACACATGGATAAACAACAGCATGAAGAACCTGGATGAGAGGCAGCCTGTTACTCACAGATGAAGAAAACAATCAGTGGATGACCAGCCTTAAAAATGTTTTCTGCCATTCTCCAGAAATCCTAGCAACACTGTCTGTCTGATTACATTTTAACAGCTATGTGTCAGCAGCTCACAGAACTGAGTCTGAGCAAAACCACAGCAAGCAGAGGAAGTGAAGCGCAGCCACAGAAGAACATCAAGCCTGAAAATGCTTCTGCTGTGAGGAGGCTGCATCTGTAATGTTCATACATTTTCCTAAAACAACACATTCTACCTGCTAGAATGAAGAAATCAGAGTCTCAGCTTTACTCTCCAGGGAATTCATAGTTTTGTTGTTTGTTTGTTGTTGTTGTTATTTTTTTACGATTGTAAATACACATTTTCTAAAACTCTAAACGCAAAACACAAAGCTGCTCACACAAATGCAAAACACTACAATCCCGCTCCAAAATGGAAGTGTTATATCAAAACACACACTTTTTTCTTATGAACATTTTTGTATGAACCAGCTACACACTGATATGCACAATGCAAAATACTTGTATCTTTACAGTTTGATAGAAAAGAGTCCTATGGTGAATCACAAAAAACTCAAATAATCACAATTTGAAAATTATTTTGTACAAAAACAAAACCTACAGAAAGCCAAGAGCGGGCACAAACTTTCTCACATGACTATATATCAGTACAGTAGAAAATGCAGTATAGCACAATACACTTCTTTACAGTACTGTACTGAAGTGTAGTATGGGTCTATGGAGTGCTGATAGCATATAATGAAATAACACTACACAGTATAGCTCACTAGCATGTATTCATAGTGTGGGTCTTTGATTCACTCAGAATTCCTCTCCAACATATAAACAATACATAAAATGACATATTGGCCAAAATCTCAGTGGCATACATCTTCAGATATGCAGAACTACAGCGCAGAGTGCAGAACAGGTGAGCTTAACCTGTGGCCAGTTTAAAGTAGTCAAGGTCTGATTTGTTATTGATCAGTTAAGCTCTTAAGTGTTTGCATATGTCAGGGCTGTGTTTGCTGACATGTATGTGGTAAATGGCGCCACCCACATCCAAAATGTCACTTTCCCCCAGTGCATTAATCTCTACAAACTGATCACAGCTTTCTCTCTGCAGTTCCCCTTTGGCATTAGAAAATAAGGTTTTGGGCAGCACAGCAGTTCAGCTCCTTGATGACAGGGGCCCTGTTTTTGTGTGCAAGGGGGCATGACAGTGAGCTTTTGATATTTTAGTAATATGATGTACCTGGCACATTTGGGAACAGGGTGGGATTGAGAGTAATATGTTATCAGTGGGTGTGTAGATTGTGATCGGTGTGTGTGTGTGTGTGTGTGTGTGTGTGCGGTGTGGGTGGGGACGTATAGGTTAGTGGAAATTAATTTCTGTTTATCAGTGGCTTTTTTTAATCTCTGTGGTTTTGTTAGTCATTAGTCATTCTGTCTGTCTCACATTCAGCCCAAAGGTCTCGTGGTAAAACCATGATGGTCCCCTGTGATACAGAGTATCCTGCCTTTGTCTCTGAGCGCACCATCAAAGAAACAACAGGCAACATTGACTGTGAGGGCTGCATCAGGTATTGCTTCAGGGAAACAATGTACACCTACTTCAGTTAACCTCTCAGCCAATCAAAGAAAGAAATCCCTGTTGCAAAAATATTCCTTGAAATTCTTCAACACTCTTTTGCTCTCTCTCTCTCTCTTTCTCATTCTCTCTCTCCCTGGACTTCAGATCTTTTGTCATACAGCAGATTCCCAGCAGTAACCTCTTCATGGTTGTAGTGGATAACAAGTGTGACTGCAGCTCTGCTTCTCCAGTAACCATGGATCCCATCGAGATCATGTATATCCTTTCTAGACAAAACTAAGGAAATTTGACTTAAGGATCATGTGTGTAAACCTTCAGTGAAAGGCATGGGGGAGTGAACAAAGACTTAAGGGGATTTTGCTTTGCATTCTGTATGGTTAGAGTTAGGGTTACACACATTCACAATGAGTGAATGTGTGTAATTATTTATTATTATTTATCATTTATTATTATTTGATCTATTGTATAATCGCCCACCTGTTGCACTCCTGGCTGGCCAGGAAGGGGCCCCCTCTCTCTGTGGTCATTCCCAAGATTTCTTCCCTTTTATCCCTTACACTGGGTTTTTTCTTGCCTGATATGAGGGTTAAGTCAGGGGGGTGTCACCCTATTTTGTTTCTTGTAAACTTTTGGGCCTGTAAAGCCTTTTGAGACTGTGAACGGTGATTTTAGGCTCTAAATAAATATGAACTTGAACTTGAACTTGAGTATGTTGGATTGAACAGAAGGAAGCTTGAACGAGATGCTCATGGTGAGAAGATATAGTATGTTTCTCCTTCACAATTGATTGTTTGTTGTTCCCTCTTCAGTTTTCAGTTTCACATCATGCTGAATGAGTCGTGTATGTTGTTGCACTTTAGCAGCACACTCTGTTCGCTGTATTTTACCCTTAACCCCTTTGAACACAACGAGTCACTGAAATGTGACAGACTGAAGTTTCAGAAGGACAGGAAGAAACCAGAATCATGTCATCCTTTCCACCCTGAGGTGTGGTGATGTGTCTCTGCATGCCTGCGTGTGTTGCATGTGTATGTCTGCATGCATGTGTGTGTACATGAAAGAATTTTGTATACTTTGATGATAAAAGGTAGTGACTTGAATCCAAAAGGGATCACGACTGAATTTCAGCTTTTAAGTATTTCTATCAGAGACAAAAAATCAATTAACAATTTATTGCAAAACTGTAAATTCAGTTACATTTGGCAGACAAGGCTCGGCTTTTTGAGGGAGCTCCCGGAGGAATCTTGCAGCATGCAGAATTCCACTGGGTGCAATAATCCCCCTGCATAATGAATCATATAAATGTAGAACAAGCATATGCATAGTAAACATGTATGTTCAGAAAGTGTAGCTAGCCAAAATGATCCAACATGCTTGAAATTACCAAGAGAAATGACCGTGATGCCAGCATGGCATGAAAATCAGGCTGAGAACTGCCAGCTTAAAGAGACCGCTTTGATCACTTGTATGGAAGTGATTGCATAAGCTTGTCAGCTAGTGCAAATCAGCTGATTGTCAACGAACTGCTGATGCCGCCAACTGAATGTGTGAAACAGGTAATTGCCAACATGATGCTTGCATGACTTCCTTGTTCTGCCTAAGCTAATGTGATGCTCCATGGTAGTAAAGCTCAGTTGTTACAGTTGTGAGCATTTACTACCATCTTCCATAGCCAGATACAAGAAGAGCGTGTCCAGCCTCCTCATGTGTATCATCACTCAGGTGCACAGCTCCATATGAATCAGAACTGAATGTGTCCTCTGCAGGAAAATGCCATGGAGTGTGGGTCAGCAGCAGGCCTCTCCAGTCCCCTCACAGCGGCTCTGCTCCCCCTGTTAGTGTCTCTCATCAGCAGGTGACCACAGCACTCGACTCGATGCAAAACTGGACATCAGTGTGGACTAAATCAACTGCGGCACATCAACAACCAAGACGCTTACAACACGTAGGAAACATGGCCAATCAGAACCACTTTGCTCACACCACAGCACCAAGCAGCGCTCCACCGAGAAGAAATCCCTGTCCTCAGCAGTGAGAGATACACGTCCATTAAAAAAAAAAAATCAGGAGATGTGGTGCAGCAGATGTATAGTAAAATGACAACCATGAGACTGAGAGTGCTTGGTGACTTCAACACAGAGCATAGCAGATCATGTTGCTGATGATTTTACCATTTCTTCCTGAATGTATGTAGAAATGCAGTGTGGGAAACAAATATGTCAACAGTAAAAACAAATAAACAGGAGCACAGGTCTTTTTGTCCAAGAAAAAAATAAGGACTTAGACGTCAGATACATTTGTTTCTTTGCTATGAGAGAGTCAAAAAAGTTGCAGAATGTACATTGCACTTTTGTTACCCTTAAAAAGAATAAAGAGTCATCCATATTGTTGGTAGCAAACTGCTGAAAACAAGTGATAAGAGTGCTGTGATTTTCGTTATTTGAATATTTTAGCGGCTTTATCTTGATAACTCAATTCTTTCTAATGTCAACAATATGGATCATGTAAAATACCAACAAGGCAAAGGGAATGTTGAACTTGTTTTATTCTGCCAGTTTCTCTGTTTGTGACAGCAGAAGAGGTTTCAAAGAAGATGCATGTTGAAGACTAAACAAAATGTTGAAGAATGTTATTGGAACACAGAAAGCCATAATTGGACCACATCCTCATAACACAAGTCTGATGAATAAACAAAGATATTTTCCATCATTTACCCCTTAGTTTA